>JAQPPZ010004367.1:0-132319 GCA_028583015.1 Wollemia nobilis | reverse complement strand
GGCACTACATTGTGGTCATATGAGGGCCAACTCACATTTGCTTTATTTTGGTTCAATGAACAATCACCGAAGTTTCATGGTAAAATAAACCAACATTGCCCCTTGTTTACAGTTACTTGCAATCACTAAGGTGTTCCAAGCATTTAAATTGAATATCTTTATTTGAGATTACTAATACACATATGCAAATTCTAATACAGCAGAGACCTTGGAGAAGTTGTGAAAGCACGAGATTTCGAAAGCTTTTCAGAAAGAACAACTACTTAGATGCATTCGAATTGAAACAACGCCTAAGCCCTAAAACAAGAAATGCATTAAAATGAAAGAGGCAAATAGACTGAAACGAGTTACAAAAGCTTTAAAGAGAAGTCACAGCCCTTTTATTAAACTTATCCAACACGGTTACAAAATTGCCTCCTCCCTTTTTAGGGGCTAGGAGCGTTAAACGGATTCGGTTACAATTTTGGTAAGTGTTCTCCTTCCGCATGCCCACATGCAAAATGGGCGGGCCAAAGTGTTGCCGCCGCTGTTGTTGGTAAATCCTCACTTCTTGTTGTTCCTCCTGCAATCAAAGAGACAAACAAAGCGTTAGTAGCACCTGTGAGAAGAAATAGAATTCATGCTTTGAAATTGGTAAAAGATGCATACGAACAACTATCTGAAACAGTAAATAAAGTAAGCCTAAATGACCTAAAAACTTGACAACAGACAGAGTACATCACCAGAGGGCCACTGCCATTGAAACAGTTGGCCAATCTGCCTTCAACTGGAATTCGTCCCTGGGCAGGACGAACTTCTGACTGCTATTCGTCCCTGGGTGGGACGAATGACTGCTATTCGTCCCTGGGTGGGACGAATTCTTCTGTGTTGAAAAAGCCGACCTGCTGCTGCTCCAATGTCGAATCTCGGGACCTCCAAAACGCCTAAAAATAGGGGGTTATGTAATTGGGGCCATTTTGGGACGACCCGGATGGTCGGATTCTCCCAATTTGGCCTCTATCCTCGGGAATTCGATATCGCCACCTACAAGTTAGTGAGACAACAAAGCGACACAAATGCATGATAAAATCTGATCAAAATGTTATGGAATTGAAGCTATGAGTTAACTAAATAGAATAACATGAATATGCACACTGAAAAAGTAATCTAGAATGCTTTTGAAACAAAACTTGGAAAGTGCGGGGGTGCCCAAGTGGGCCTCCCACCGTTGGCACTTGATTTCGGAGCCAATCCACTAGGGATGGGCCCAAAACCTCTTAGGATTGGGGTGTCGGCAAATTGGTTGATTCAGGTGTCCATATGTTGGATTTGGGTCAGATTCAAGCTTCCAAAAGCCACCCAACAACCTCCCTTGCAAAAGAGATTGGTGGATGTGAGAAGGTGAATCAAAGGGGATGCAAGTGGGTGTTCAACTCGGCAGCACTTCGTTGCTTGAAATCTCCTTCAATCCGTCCTTTTGGGTGAGAAAAGTCCCACCTTTTATAGACCCATGGGGTCTCTTTTGAGAGGGAAGCACAAATGCCATGTGTTGGTCATAGGTGCCATGTGGCAGTCATGTCTTCCCATGAGGGAGGGGAGTCCTCCATTGACTTGGGCTCTCATAACTGCCCTTGTGATAGTCTTCTAACGGCCTATCTATCCACCCACACACGTGTGCGAGGCAGGAGTCATCAACTGACTGTCCTGGGCTGCCACTTGGCACCATTCTTCTTTTTGCCCGTTAAACTTGGAATTCGTCCCTGGGTGAGACGATTTCAGAATTCGTCCCTGGGTGAGACGAATTCTAGTTAGTATTCGTCCCTGGGTGAGACGAATACTGAGCAAAGTGTCTAAATGTGCCAAATTGCTTCCTGACCTTACAAAATTGCTATGAAAGTGGTTAGGACCACTGTTTGACCTCTGAGGGCTGCCCTGGGGGCTGTGTTTGTCAAAGCGATCAGTGTTTGCAGTCACATAATCGGATTGGTGCTGTTTTGGTGTCTACAGATGCCCCTTTTTGGGATGCGCTGTGCATGGCACAACGTCGAGCAAAAATAGATAACCAAAGCACTAATGATTAGGGTTTCTTGGTAACCTAACCAACTTTTGATGCCCCAAGCATGGAAAGGGCATGCATTCTTGAATCCTTGCTTCTGACGAGCTAAGGAGTTTGATTTCAAGTGTTAACCTATTTTGGTGAGGTGTGACTTGAACTTAGACATTGATCAGTCATGAATAGGCGAAGGGCGTTTTATCCACAGGGGAACCTTGTGTTCATGATTCACGAAATGCCAAGTGTTTGATTGATTTGATTGTTGCTTGTTTATCGCCCCAAGCGGGAGCGTGATTGTCTTTGTCAATGATTCTTTGAATGCATGTCATTTTCCTTAATTGGGTGTGTGATTGTTGATTGGTGACTAAGTGTGACTACCCCCTCAAGCGACGAATCGATGAGGGAATGACCTTCATGAGAAAAGCGACGAGTCGCTTGACCCAAGATGACTTGTGCAAGGGTGCCTTTAGATGGTTTATCGTTAAGCATGTGCAATTTTTCCAACATCTGGACCTATTTTTGGTGGGTGTTAACCCTTTTTGTGATGCCATAATGGGGTGAAATCGTCGACAACCCATCTTCCCGTGGAGCGGTCCGGCTATGATAGCCTTCTTGGGGAAGTAGTAGAGTGACAATTTGAACCCCGACATCGATTTTCTATGCCAAGAGGTTAAGTGCGAGAGCACTTGTGTCCGGCAATGCTTATTGCTTTGTTTTTATGTTGCATGTTTTGTTGTTTTTGTTGTTTTTTTTTTGTGACACCATTTGGGGATTAAATTTTTGAAAATCCGTCTCCCGTGGAGCGGTCCGGCTATGGTAGCCTTCTTAGGGAGTAGGATAGTGATAATTTGTGACCCTGATGTCGATTTGCCATGCCAAGAGTTTAAGTGCAAGAGCACTTGTGTCTGGCAATGTTTATTGCTTTTTGTGTTGTTTTGATTTTCTTGTTGTTTTTGAGTGGGCTTTGACCCTTTTGTGACGTCGTTTGGGGATGAAATTGTCAAAAATCCGTCTTCCCGTGGAGCGGTCCGGCTATGGTAGCCTTCTTAGGGAGTAGGATAGCGACAATGTAGACCCCGACATCAGTTTTTCTATGCCAAGAGGTTAAGTGCAAGAGCACTTGTGTCTTGCAATGTTTATTGCTTTTTGTTTTTGTGTTGCATTTATTTGTTGTTTTTGTTGTTTTGATTTTCTTTGATCTTGTGCATGATGGTTGATGAATATGGATGTATGCATGTTGATTTATTTTGATGGATGCATATGCTATGATGAATGCAAATGGTTTTGATTTATATGTGATATGCAGATATGAAATGGATGAATGGGGTTTGTGATGTTTGGCTATGGCACCAAGGACTTGTTAGAACTCTGTTATTTTGTTTTTAGGCGATTGCTTGTGATGCATGACTTTGTATGTATACATGTGGTTTTTCTTTTTTGTATTTTTTTGATGGTATTGTAAGGATGAAAAGTAGCGCAGTTGGTTTAGAAATGTAGCTAAGGTTTTCTGAGACTCAGACGGTTTTAACTCACTAGCCATGACTGTACTTTATCTTACAAGACTTTTGAACAAGGTATGAATCGGACTTGTTTTTGACCGAGCTATTTCACATCCCCGTGTGTGCAATTGAGTTCATTTATGTGGTATTTATCAGGATACCGCCAGTTCTAGATGGGCTTTCAACCGAACTCGTATCGAGGATCACCTAATTAGCTCCACTAACTCCTTTGTTGTATTTAGTTAGATTAATCTGCGGTGTTATCCAGGATGCCATAAGCTAGCTCATCCACATGCAAACATTGATCTGTACGCAAGTTAATGTGATAGATATATCGTCATGCGAGAGGTTTACCGCCAATTACCGATAGGCTATCAACCAAACCGGTACTGAGGCTTGCCTCATGACCTGTTAGAATACTGAGAGTTCCAGGGATTCAAGTTCACTCCCTTCTTTTCTTCAATTGTATTGGGATACTTGCTCGTTTGTAGTGATAAGATCACTGTTTATTTTGATTTGTTTTTCTTTTGAGCAAGGGATTGGGGATATGGAGTGATGAAAATCACTATTGCTTGTGCCTTTTGATGTGTGCACTGTAGGATGTCAAATTTTGGAGTTTTGACGTTTTGCAAATTTTTTGATGTTTTGCAATTATTGAGAACTTTAGGGATTCTTAGGGAATTGGGTAGGGAGGATGCTTGTCCTTTTGCCAACTCTCAACATTCTTGGGGTCATTCGCACAGGGGGATGAGCAAGATAACCGTTTCGCTTGTGGTGACCTGGATTACTTTGCAGGTTTCATCTTTCGTTCACACAACTTGGGAATTGTTTTATGTGTCTTGATATGTGTTGGGATGTTACGTAACAAGGTTTATTTCAAGTATGACTCTACCTTCGTAAAATCTGTCTGACTTGATACATTACATGGCTAAAGAGCAAAATGATGACTGAATCACGGAAACTCTTGATACATTAACAGACCACTGACTCTAGTGTGGTAAAAAGCAATGCATGGTGTTTTTGTTGTTTTTGTACAATGGAACAGTGTGGAATAAGATGGACTAGCAGAGCAATTACAGCCTATGGTGCCTTTGACCTATTCGACCACAAATATGCAATGTATGGATGCAATGCTTAATGCAGCTACATATTTTTGTATTTTTGATGGATTGATTTTTGTGAATATGAAGATGAAGGGCGAGAAGAGCTCTCGATTGATGAATTTGAGTATGCCTAGATATGAGATGCAAATTTTTGTTGTTTTTGATTATTTTTTATTTTTGACCAAGTGATTGTGGACAATCCTTGGAGCCTTTTGGTGACCAAGTGATTGCGATAATCCTTGGAGCTTTTTAGGTTTTGACCAAGTGATTGCGATAATCCTTGGAGCTTTTTGGGTGACCAAGTATTTGTGATAATCCTTGGAGCTTTTTGGGATGACCAAGAGATTGCGATAATCCTTGGAGCTTTTTAGGGGTGACCAAGAGATTGCGATAATCCTTGGAGCTTTTTGGGTGACCAAGTGATTGCGATAATCCTTGGAGATTTTGGGGTGACCAAGTGATTGCGATAATCCTTGGAGCTTTTTGGGGTGACCAAGTGATTGCGATAATCCTTGGAGCTTTTTGGGTGACCAAGTGATTGCGATAATCCTTGGAGCTTTTGGGGTGACCAAGTGATTGCGATAATCCTTGGAGCTTTTGGGGTGACCAAGTGATTGCGATAATCCTTGGAGCTTTTTGGGGTTTGACCAAGTGATTGCGATAATCCTTGGAGCTTTTGGGGTGACCAAGTGATTGCGATAATCCTTGGAGCTTTTTGGGGTGACCAAGGGATTGCGATAATCCTTGGAGCTTTTGGGGTTGACCAAGTGATTGCGATAATCCTTGGAGCTTTTTGGTTTGGATTATGGCTCTTCAGGGGATAGAGGTACCCCCAGCTTGATGGTCTTTGCGCTCTGGATCTGGCTCTGGAGGTATGGGCACGAATGGATCGGCCCTATGCACGGATAGGAGGACAGAGTCTACCCCCGACACTGATGTTGTTATGGGATCTCTGGGCGGAAGTTGATCTTTATGTGCCCAAAGTTGTGGATGTAATGCTTGGTCCCACTGCGGTGGGTTAACACGCCACTCATGCCCTAGTATTATGTTTATCTGTTGACATGCTTCCTCAAATTTTATGGGATGCCGATGTTGTCGCATGTGATTGTTGTGGGCTATCTCTGTTTCATCTTCACTTTCAACTAGTGAGTACAGCTCATCAGAATCTGGAGATTCTGAGACATGGAGGACTGCATCATCAGGTAGCCCTATGGTTAAAGGTTGATCCTCTTTGAAAGGAGCTTCATGTAAGTTGGGCCTTGGGAGCTCCAAAATCTTGGTCTCTACCGACTCTAAGTGCTCTAGCACTTTGCATATATCGGGGGATTTGAGCTCCTCCTCTTTGATTGGTTCTTGTTGAGGAACTTGGGGCGTATGGAGGGGTAACTGGATAGCACCCCCCATGCCTTGATAGGGCATTTCATCCCGCTCTTCTTCTCGCTCTGATTCCTTAGAGGCTTCTTGATGAATTTCTAAGGGTGGCCCATAAACTTGGGTGGATGTCTGAGGAAGGCACCCGTCATTGGTTATAGGATCAGCCTCCCGCTCATGTCTGGGAGGCATCGAGGGTGATGCTTGATAAGGTCGCGGAGACTCGTCTCGCACCCGAGGGTTGTGCCTCTCATAATGTTTTGTCTTATGTGTGTGAGGGGTTGGAATCCTCTCAGGTAGTTTATAGCGCAACTTATCTACTTTACGCTGCATGTATAAGTCCTCTAACTCCTGACGACCTTGCTCTATGCGTAACTCATCCGCTTCGCGTTGCATGCGCTCTCTATCCAAGCGGTGTCGATACTCTATTTCCTGATGACTTTGTTTAAGCCGCGTGATTTGGGCTTGACGGGTGGCATGTCCGGCGACTATCGGGTCAGTTCGGTCTACCCTATTTTGTTCAGGAGGTTCGAATGTTTCTCCTATGTGTTGGCCTCGATCTTGATGATCTAAAATTTCAATGGGTCGCTTCCCTCTGTCGATGTAGGCGGCATGTACTTGAGGCCGCACTGTTTGTTGTCCTCGAGGAATGCGATGATTTTCCTCGTACTCCCTTTCATGTTGGCTCTCCCGCATAGTGTGTTGGAACAACTCATCCTCCTGGCGTTGAAGGTGCTCTTTGTTAATATAGTAAGGTTCCTCTAAATGTAGTCGCTCTAGTCGCTCTAGCTCAAGTTGCGTGAATTGCATTTGGCGTGCGACGTGCTTGACAGATTCTAAGATGGTTGGTCCTGTCGCCTCATGTCTAGAAGGCCTAGATGCCTCTCCTAGATATTTTTGATCGTAGTGATCCAAGATCTCTATAGGTGACCTCCCTTTGTTGGGGGTAGCGGCATTCCCTCGGGGCTTTGGCCTCAGTGAGTGGTCCTGATAGATAGCAGGTGCGGAGGCATATTGCTCCCGCACTGTATATTGCTCTCGAGGAAGGTAGGGATCTTCCTCTTGCTCTCTTTCATAAGTGAAAAAGGGACGAACGGAGTTAGTTCGCCCCGCTTGAGGAGCCTTGTGCTCTGGATTTTTCTTTGTAGTCCTGACAACTAGAGGGGGTGAAGGAGGGATAATGTAATCATGTGGTTCCTCCCGTCGAACCCTATGTTGACCTAGCGCTTCATCGCGCGATGACCGCTCATAGCGAGCTTCTAAGGGAGCTCTCCTACGACTGTACCCCTCATGGAAGGGTGTGTGCTGAATGTTATGTTGAATAGGAGTGCTCCTCGAAGAGGTGTCCCTGTAGTCCCTTTCCTTTAAGGTGTGGAGGGGACCGCCTTGTGTGTTAGGTCACCAAGGTGGTATGACCAAATCCTTGGGATTGTAACGGAGATGACTCATGCCTCCTTGGACATTCCCCATAGCCTCCGCCCGTGATTGGGCTTGGCTACGGGTGAGCACCATGACGATGTCTCTCTAAAAATCCTAAAAATTGAAATGAGTCAGATGGGGCCCAAAATTGGTGTGTGCATCCCTCTTATAGTAGATAAGACAAAAATGAAGTTTCAAGTCCTAGCTCTGAATACATTAGGAGATATTGACATCCGAACAGCTCAAAAAGTGCAAAAAAATGCGTGCCCAATTTTAAAACCTAATTTTGGGGCACTAGATGATGGAATTTGGCCCCGAAAACTGACTTTTCTGGGCAAATAGGATTCTAGGGAATCATATTTGTTTAAAATTATCCCAACTAACTCCCTGTAAAATTTCGTGTCAATCGGAGCTACGGTTGAGAAGTTATGGCCCCGACAAGATGCACTAAAATTTAGGGAAAAATATAAGATTTCCCATATTTTGTTGGATGCTCCTGCATCACTTATGGGCACATTTGGGGTGATTTTGGGTTGACCAAAGGGTTCATGGACACCTTTGGGGCATTTTGGAGTGACCAAGCGATTACGGGAATCCTTGGAGCTTTTTGGAACAAGTGACAAAATGCGTAAATTTTTATCTTTTTGTTTATGATGTTTTTTTTTTGTTACACTAAGCGAGAAATGAACACACACATGCGCAAACCGTGATTATCTCTTTTAAGGGTTTAAATAGTGTGCCCTAAAGCTGGTTTAGTGCATTTTGATGTTTTGTTTTGTTTTTGTAGGTTTTGAAGAACGTTTAAATGCATTATGACGGCTCATATAACTCCCAAAACGGTCGCCCCTTCAATATACCAACCAGGCCGATATACCAACCTCTCTATATACCCGCCCTTACGAGAGGGAGACTATAGGTACGTGAGAGCAGAAGGTACGTGGTACGTAGGCGGTACGGAAGGGGGATTGTCCTGTTAATGGCACCTACCATAGAAAACTTATCCTCGCGCGCATGGGAATCACCCCAGCGACACTCGGTCAGCTTTCGTCAGGATTTACGCCTAACAACAGTTGACAATCGAGGAAATGGATGCAAAGCTAAGCCAAGGTGGTGATGAACCCACCGTTGGTCTTGCTCAAGGGCTGGGGTCTTACGACCAGCTCCTTGGTTTAAAATTATTGCGTGAAGTGTGTGGGATTCATTTTATTTAACGAAAATGAAACAAGCATAAATGACTTTTCCTAATGCAATGCAAGATTAAATGAAAACAATTAAAGAAACAGAAACAGAAACAGAAAATTTAACAGAGATCATGAAAATCCCTACCTCTTCTCTGCCTGGACCGGTTGCTTCTGAATTTCTGCTCTGAAAAGTTGCAGACAGAAATTCGTCCCTTGGTGAGACGAATTACAGAACAGAATTCGTCCCTCCCAGAGATGAATTTGAATTCGTCCTAGGGTCAGACGAATTGCAGAACAGAATTCGTCCCTGCCAGAGACGAATAGCAGTCTGCAACAAAAAAATGTACCTGTCAAGCACAAAACACAAAAATTTGATCAGTTTTTGTGATCTTAAAAACCAGGGAACAGGGTCCCACCGTGATCGCCACTGAAAGCACGAGATTCGGAAGCTTTTCAGAAAGAACAACTACTTAGATGCATTCGAATTGAAACAGCGCCTAAGCCCTAAAACAAGAAATGCATTAAAATGAAAGAGGCAAATAGACTGAAACGAGTTACAAAAGCTTTAAAGAGAAGTCACAGCCCTTTTATTAAACTTATCCAACACGGTTACAAAATCGCCTCCTCCCTTTTTAGGGGCTAGGAGCGTTAAACGGATCCGGTTACAATCTTGGTAAGTGTTCTCCTTCCGCATGCCCACATGCAAAATGGGCGGGCCAAAGTGTTGCCGCCGCTGTTGTTGGTAAATCCTCACTTCTTGTTGTTCCTCCTGCAATCAAAGAGACAGACAAAGCATTAGTAGCACCTGTGAGAAGAAATAGAATTCATGCTTTGAAATTGGTAAAAGATGCATACGAACAACTATCTAAAACAGTAAATAAAGTAAGCCTAAATGACCTAAAAACTTGACAACAGATAGAGTACATCACCAGAGGGCCACTGCCATTGAAACAGTTGGCCAATCTGCCTTCAACTGGAATTCGTCCCTGGGCAGGACGAACTTCTGACTGCTATTCGTCCCTGGGTGGGACGAATTCTGACTGCTATTCGTCCCTGGGTGGGACGAATTCTTCTGTGTTGAAAAAGCCGACCTGCTGCTGCTCCAATGTCGAATCCCGGGACCTGCAAAACGCCTACAAATAGGGGGGTTATGTAATTGGGGCCATTTTGGGACGACCCAGATGGTCGGATTCTCCCAATTTGGCCTCTATCCTCGGGAATTCGATATCGCCACCTGCAAGTTAGTGAAACAACAAAGCGACACAAAGCATGATAAAATCTGATCAAAATGTTATGAAATTGAAGCTATGAGTTAACCAAAGAGAATAACACGAATATGCAAACTGAACAAGTAATATAGAATGCTTTTAAAACACAACTTGGAAAATGCGGGGTGCCCAAGTGGGCCTCCCACCGTTGGCACTTGATTTCGGAGCCAATCCACTAGGGATGGGCCCAAAACCTCTTAGGATTGGGATGTCTGCAAATTGGTTGATTCAGGTGTCCATATGTTGGATTTGGGTCAGATTCAAGCTTCCAAAAGCCACCCAACAACCTCCCTTGCAAAAGAGATTGGTGGATGTGAGAAGGTGAATCAAAGGGGATGCAAGTGGGTGTTCAACTCGACAGCACTTCGTTGCTTGAAATCTCCTTCTATCTGTCCTTTTGGGTGAGAAAAGTCCCACCTTTTATAGACCCATGGGGTCTCTTTTGAGAGGGAAGCACAAATGCCATGTGTTGGTCATAGGTGCCATGTGGCAGTCATGTCTTCCCATGAGGGAGGGGAGTCCTCCATTGACTTGGGCTCTCATAATCGCCCTTGTGACAGTCTTCTAACGGCCTATCTATCCACCCACACACGTGTGCGAGGCAGGAGTCATCAATCGATCGTCTCGGGCTGCCACTTGGCACCATTCTTCTTTTTGCCCGTTAAACTTGGAATTCGTCCCTGGGTGAGACGATTTCAGAATTCGTCCCTGGGTGAGACGATTTCAGAATTCGTCCCTGGGTGAGACGAATATCGAGCAAAGTGTCTAAATGTGCCAAATTGCTTCCTGACCTTACAAAATTGCTATGAAAGTGGTTAGGACCACTGTTTGACCTCTTAGGGCTGCCCTGGGGGCTGTGTTTGTCAAAGCGATCAGTGTTTGCGGTCACATAATCGGATTGGTGCTGTTTTGGTGTCTACAAGTTGTTTGTTTAACTTCTTTGCAAGAGGGGATTCGGAACCCAAATCCTAAAAGAGAGTGTACTTTCACAACTAGGTGAAAATACCACTCAATAGATTGGCGCTAGAAGGTGGGCGTGAATTGGTTTATTTCAGTGTGATTTAAATTCTATAGGGATTTAAATTTTGAATATTTCATGCCCTATTGATTTTTATCTTTAGCCCTCTTTTATCAATACAACCTTGTAGTGTTAAAAGGAGGACATGAATTGCTATGCATTTTTCTAACGCTTTTGATTATTCATATAGGAATAATGGGTTTTGATTTGATTTTGTTGGTCTTAACTAACGAGGTTGTCTCCATGCAATTACTTTCATTTTATTTTAATAAATACCTCTCTTGGTTGATGCTAACATGATTATTCATACGTTACATGTTTGATATTTGTGAGTCATTTCATGCTTATTTGTAAGGAATTATGTTTTCTAAAATTTATTTGTTGTCGGTATTATGCTCTTCACTTGCGTGTAATGCGATCTTGTGAATCAGAAAGCCTACAACACTAGGAGTATGCTCTTCACTTGCGCATATGCGATCTGGTGAATCAGAAACTAATTTATATTTTTAGAATGTTGCTTTGTCATGGTTCCTTCTTTTATTCATGACTAACAAATTGGTTTTGAAGTTATTCTTTGAGTTTCACTAATGCCAACATTTGAGGACTAAATTGTATCCCTAAGGGAAGAAATGATGTCCCTAAGAGAAAAGATGGTATCTGCATTAGGAAAGTATTATGAATTTCATTCTACCTTTGGAACATCTTATCAAATTCGTGAAATGTTATTAGAGTTTCTGCGAATTTTTAATCAAGAAGTGGCATCAGGATACCTACAAAATCTACATATCTATAAGTTCACATTATGTCAATTTCAAGTATTTTGTGAGCCTATTGCTTGTAGGTTCTTCCCATACATTGTGGGTGATAGATCATTCTCGTGGTATTGCCATTTACCCATGGAGGTTAAGACTTCTTGGATCCAATTAGAAGCAACCTATATTTATCACTTTGGTAATCAAGTTGACTTAGATAGGTTGCAAAATCAATTCACCTCTGTGTAAAGGAGCCTAATGATTCCATGAGTCAATTCAATGTGTGGTTTCATGAATTGTACTCTCAAATGTGGGAAAGTTTGGGTACATCGGAAGAGGAAGCTATTCAAGTATACATGGGAGCCATACACCCCAAACTTGTTACACTTATTAAGGAAAACTTGGATGACTTGTCTCTAGAGACAATCTATGAGATCTTTGAAAATGTAGAACAAGTTTTGGAAGAAGAAAAGGCACAACATGTTCACATGAGAGATTGTTCTTTTGGAGTTAGTGATGCCAACCTACACCAACCATCAAATGGAGCACCCTCCACTCCAATGATACCTAAGGTAAATGATCAATGGGATGAATTTGAAGGTCCAAATGTTACAACCACCTTAGATGTAGTCCAAGTGGAGGTGCAAATTGATAAGCCAACATCCAGCAGTGAGGATTATGTAGAAATGAACTCATTCATAGAGATACACGATTATTTAGATGAAGGGGTTCTAAATTCAACAATGTTTGAAATATGTGATAGGACGGAACCTACCATAGAATTGGATGAAGTGGTTGAAAGTAAAATTGGAAGAAAACCAATAAATTAATTTGAAGATATGATAGAATTTCACCACTTGTTCTTGGAAGAAACTCTTGATGAGAAGCTTGGAACTAATGATCAAAAAATTCTTCACCCTCCAAATTGTGATAAAATTGAATCATGGGTTACTAATTTGGACGATGATAGCCTTACAAATTTGAATTCAAGAAACAACCCACTTTTGAAAATTATTGAATCATCTAAAGAAGGTGAAGGTGAATTTGATGAGAAACACATTGATGAATTGGAAGATGTTGAAGAAGTAGTTGAACGTCACCACTTAACTTTGGAAGATGATTATTATGATGCTTGGAAGAAGTGGGAAGACTACATTCACTCCAAAACTGCTAATGAAACTTGTGTGCCAATTGATATACAGGACAACATAATCGCCTACTCAAAGGAAGATATTACAACTCCTGTACAATTTGAGGATGTTTTGGAAGAGATACCATGGATAGTGAACAAAGAATTGGAATTAAATGACAAAGTGGTTGATCTATTAGAAGCAACGAAAGTGATTGATCATGAATATGAGTTACTTGACATACACTTTGACCAAGAATATTTGAGGGTTGAAAAGGATGGGCATGTTTTCAATTGGGTGCCCAATTTTGGTATGTTTGATGAACAAGTAATCAATGAAGAATATGAATACCATGAGGTGAAAGAGGGAATGGAAAATCCTCATCAAATTTTGGTAAATGAAAAGGTGAAAAAGGTAAAATCTAAACCTTTGTGTCCAAACATCCAAGATTTAGGTGAAGATTTGTATAATTCAAATGATATTCATGATGAAATACCATTGAAGGTGAATGAAGAACAAGGATTAATTTCTAACCACACCTTTGATAACATTAATTTAATGAATGAAAAGGAGCTTGATGCACTTAAATTGCTAAATCAAATTCATCAACAATTAATTCTTGAACCTAGGATAAAAACTCTTAGTGATCCCCATTTAGTAAAAACCCTAGATGTTGTTAAATTGTTGCACAATTTTGATTGGCCTAAGAACATGGAAAATTAATTAGCTTTGAATTTTTTAGAAATAGGATCTTGCTTACAAAATTTCATTTTGAATAAAGAAAGCCTAGATTTAAATCATGAATGGAATTATGAAATTTGCACCTTAAGGAATAGACAAGAAAGAATTGAAAATCAACCATTGTCTAATCAATTTGGTAATTTGAATCTCACCTATGAGAATACTAATGGAACTAAATCTAATTGGTGGGATGAGAGGGGAAAGTTGAAGTTGGTTGCTTTGTTTGGTCTAGTCTTGTTCTTATTTGATTCCTTCCAAACTTGGTATGCGTATCACGTTATATGTCTTTTAAAGAATTCTAATCAGGTTTGGGATCCGGGAAAATGATAATCCAAACTTTGCACCATCTTGTATTATATTGTACATTTGTATATACATGTTGGTTTTTGTGTTTTGGTTTTGGATTGGATCTCATTTTGGTTTTAAGTTGTGTGTTGGTCCTTTGGACACTTTTGGTTTGTTTAAAAAAAAAAAAAGCGAGATGTCAACTTATGTCCTTATGAATGTTGACTAAGGCTAGGAGAATATGAAACATCGGAATTGTATTGCAGAAAGCTCCATGAATATCACAAACACATTAAAGAATATCGTTTGGAACTTGTGATGCATGAAGTTGTCAGTTTTATAAATTATGGCAAAGTAGGTGGTATACTCCATCCGCATTTCAAAAGGAGCAATGCATTCATATCTCATGTTACATTCCACATTGCATATACATTTCATCTCAGTTGCATCTTCATTTCATGTACAATCATTGAAAAGGTGTCGAATCCTCTTAGGGTTATTATATAACGTATATTAAAAAGATCCTAAGGTTGGGAACTGATGCCCAAACTATCTTGAACCAAGCACGTTCTACACATATTAAAGAGGATCTTGAGAAAAATGGTCAAAATCATACTTGGAAGAAAAGGTGAGGCGAAAGGAGTATTTCGTGTCTGTCCTATTATGCAACATAACCCTTAAAACAGTGGTTTTTACCACTCCCATAGTGCTTAAAGCCTAAAATTAGAGTAGTAAGGATAGGGTTAAATCCCCATCGAACTTAGGTTGAGGATCCAACTCCCCAAATATCTGATTTGACCTTCATGGAGTAGTAAGGATAGGGTCTAATTCTCATCTCGCTTAGGTTGAGAATTCGATTCCCCAAAGCTTCTATTTTGCCCACTCAAGAACTTGAAATTCCAAAGAAAATATTTTTCATTCTACTTTCATTTCATCATTGATATTGGATTGGAAGGATCATACAACATGTCCCTTGCAAGGATGGGTAGTCATCCCCAAGGTTCAAGAAATCAAAAGTAAAGTCAAATCCTGGATTATGGGGTTGATCTCCATCGGGGCTATAGACGCCTGACTGGCAGTGGAGTATGCTCATGCGTGGCAACATGTCTTGTCTAAAAGCAAGACCACTGACTACTAAAATGGACAGGCTAGCCTGACAGTTTCATCCATAAAATGTTAAATCATTTTGTTCAAGATAAGGTAATGAACTCTAGATCAGAGTAGTAAGGATAGGGTTAAATTCCCATCTCGCTTAGGTTGGGAATCTTATTCCCCAAAGCTTTGATTTCACTTACACTTGCACATGGGTTCAAGATGGTAGGGGCACATAACCAACTTTGGGATCTAGTAAATTAATTCAGTATACATATATTTGGTCCTAAGAGGGTTTGACAATTTTAATATGTTTGTTCATGATACTAGAAATTTTGAGCCTTTGCAAAGCAGGTTGTTATATCTCTAACATAGTTGTCATACATCAAATCCTGCACAAATCATTCATAGCCTTGCATACGAATCATAAGTGAAACTGACAATGGAAAGTTGAACGAGTTTCAAACGATAGGGAATGAAGCACATTGCACACATCGGGCTAATTGCTTAATAATTCTAATGCTTCATGTATTTCTCATCTAGTTTCATTCTTGGGATATTTGTTGACGCTTGTATTTGAGTCTGTGTGTTTTTAGGTTGAGTTCTCATCGAAATGCTTAGGAGCATTTCCCAGTAGAGTCACCATTTGTTGTGGCTGCTCCACAATGTACCCCAAAATTGGGGACCCACCTTTTTTGCATGTTTTCCAAGAAGACCAAAGTGGCCCATATGCTAAAGATCAAAGAAAAAGCAAAACACCACAAGGAGAAAAAGTGTCGCGATATCGCGACATGTTGCATTTTCGCAGTCCAAAGCAAAGGGAGAGAGCAAGGAGGAAAAAGTGTCACGATATCGCGACATGTTGCATCGTCACGGCCAAAAGAGAAAAAGTGTCGCGATATCGCGACATGTTGCATCGTCACGGCCAAAAGAGAAAAAGTGTCACGATATCGCGACATGTTGCATCGTCGCGACCAAAAGAGAAAAAATGTCACGATATCGCGACATGTTGCATTGTCGCGGCCAAAAGATAAAAAGTGTCACGATATCGCGACATGTTGCATTTTCACGGCCAAAGGAGAAAAAGTGTCGCGATATCGCAACATGTTGCATTATCGCGGCCAAAAGAGAAAAAGTGTCGCGATATCGCGACATGTTGCATTGTCGTGGCCAAAAGAGAAAAAGTGTCGCGATATCGTGACATGTTGCATTGTCGCGGCCAAAAGAGAAAAAGTGTCGCGATATCGCGACATGTTGCATTTTTGCGGCCAAAAGAGAAAAAGTGTCGCGATATCGCAACATGTTGCATTTTCGTGGCCAAACGAGAAGAGAGAAGAACAAGAAAGAAAAAGTGTCACGATATCGCGACATGTTACATTTTCGTGGCTAAAAGCAACAAAAGAGAGCAAGGAGGCAAAAGTGTCACGATATCGCGACATGTTGCATTTTCGCCAAGGGAACAGAGTAGTTGACAGTGCGTCTGATATTAGTGATGAACACCAGGACAGTGAAACTGAAGACTGCATAGTGACGTGGACATAAGGACAAAATCCAATGAATAAGACAAAACATTACATAAGGAATATTTAATGATTTGAGATCATTTAAGATGGTCGTTACACATGGAAGGAAACAAACGCAAGCCCATGTGGAGAAAATGAAACGAAGGGCCACAAAATAGAAACGAAAAGCCTTTTTGGAAACCAAAACACATGCATGCACAAGGGAAGGTGAAATGAACAGCCATTGGAAAATGAAATGAACAGCCATTGGAAAATGAAACGAAAAGCTTCCTGAAAATTTTAAATACGCCAGGCAAGGATGTTTTGAGGGGTTGGAAATTGCTACGAGTAGAGTTGCAGATTTGAAGGCAAGAGGGCCATTCTGGACCTGTTTGAGTCATTTTTCTTCCATGGACTGGTTTGGGAAAACCAAAAATTCTGCTATTGTAAAATGACACATTTTTAATGCAGGATTTTTCAAAAATTTGCATCTTGTGGGCAAGAAAGAAGGAGATTCTCTTTGCATGCTATGGATTTAATGTCTATTTCTTTTCTCTTTTTCAGATTTTGAGTTTGTAGATGGAGTTAATGCAAGTTTGCTTGGTTGCTTCATGTGAATGCTTGAACCTGAAATTTATTTTAAACCCTAGGAACCAACACTTAGTCTATGGGGATTGTGCTTGTTTTGCAAGTCCAATAGGTTAGGTTGCATGCATGGAAACCTCACATCTTCGGTTTTGTCGAAATAGGATAGCATCATACTTGAATGCATTTTATTTTCAGCTTTCTGCATTTCATTTTCATTTTTCTGCATTTTATTTTTCCAAAAATTTTAACTTATTTTAAATTTTCAGGCATTAAAATAAACATTTAAAAATTTTCAAAACCCAAAAACAATTTCACCATTGCGTAGGCTATACTTCATACTTCCAATACGCACTTTGAAATTTCATTTTTGGAGTTGTTTAGTATTTTTAAAAATTCATCGAAGTTGTTGTTTCTATTATAGATTTTGAAAAATCCGAAAATAGAAAATTTCCATTTTTGGGCCGAATTTCATTTTTTCAGTTTCATGTTTCATTCAATGAGCCTATGATGACATTCCCTTCATGAAAATTCTAATTTCAACGAAGGAGTCGTGTTTTATGGCACTTTGCAAATTACCATTTTGGGAGCAATCAAAGCACTAAATTATTCGTCTTGATGAAAATCTGATTTCATTTAAGAAGGATAATTAAAGTGACATTTTGAAGCTACATTTGAAGACCCTATTCATCATTGAGGACTTAATGCAAGATAAAATCTATTTTAAAACCCTCGAGATAAAAGGAATTAAGGCACTACATCATGGTCATATGAGGGCCAACTCACATTTGCTTTATTTTGGTTCAATGAACAATCACTGAAGTTTCATGGTAAAATAAACCAACATTGCCCCTTGTTTACAGTTACTTGCAATCACTAAGGTATTCCAAGCATTTAAATTGAATATCTTTATTTGAGATTACTAATACACATATGCAAATGCTAATACAACGGAGACCTTGGAGAAGTTGTTTGTTTAACTTCTTTGCAAGAGGGGATTTGGAACCCAAATCCTAAAGGAGAGTGTACTTTCACAACTAGGTGAAAATACCACTCAACACTTGGTTTTTATAGCTCATGAGATGACATTGTTTTCATAGAAGCTAGTTTAGGCTACACTCTATTTTTTATCTATAAGGAGAAAATTGGTTGCAGTGATGGGGACCCCCACTATGGAGAAGAGTATGGATGATGTGGTAATCAATTTGACTAGGTAAGTGTAGTTTAACCATAAAACCGGTGTAACACAGCTAGGTGTGTAACAATTCTTGATACAACAAAAGCCACCAGGAGTGGAGGTTCATTTAATTGTTGCTACATGTGAAAACATGATTGGTAGCACTGGTTTGTAATTCGATGATATAATTATAGCTCCAAATGGTAAGTCAATCCAAGAGCCTATGTTGTTGCACTTGGAAGTAAAATTAATGAAATTTTCACTCCCAATGATGACCTGGCAGAAGAAATATTCAAAACTTCAGAGGTCATTGGAAGAAATTTTTTGGATAATGTCATTGAAAGAAAATTGTTGGAAAAATATGAAATATATTTCAGGTCGTGTGTTAATGCAGTTTTGGGTGATGCTTGCAATTTAATTCCTAGAGGATAAAGATACCTCACAATTTTCTACAGATGTTGTAATTTGACTATTTGGCTGTAGTGATGGCATCAAGGAATGATCATTCAAATTACTACTTTGGTGCAGTGCATAGAGAAAATATGGATGGAAAGACATTTTTGTTCAAAATATTTTGGACAAACTATTAAATGTAACAAACTAAAGAAGCTTTGGAAGAGATGTGACCCGCATGAGTCAAGATGAAAATCCTATCGTGTTGGATGTTGACATCCTAATTTTTAATGGAAGATCTATTCTTGTCATTTTTCCTTCCATGGAATAGGTGATGGGTTGAGAGGAATAAAGAGAAAAAAAGAGAGAAAAAAGAGATAGAGTCAAAAAAAAGAAAAAAAAAACATAGAGAGAAAAAAAAAAAAAGAAAAAAAATATATTATCTCCAAGATACATCAAGGTCACAACAACTTTACTTTTCGGAACATCATAATTGTAGGCTGCATGCAAATGTTTCACACCATCAGACATTGTACATATCATAATCTGCAAAATTCACCCAGGTATGTACTGATTTTTTTATTAATTATATGCATAGTTATTCTAAAAATTATTTCTTTGTTAATACCAGTAGATGCCCCCATATTTCTCTTTAATTAATTATCCTATTATAATTCATCCACATGGCATGCCTCAGACAGGAGAAGAATTTAATTACCTTAGGAACATTTACCAAAAAAAAAAACTTGTACCGATGGAATGTGACATGGGAGTATAACAAATATTTAGTATGTAGGAAAGGGACACCTAACTTCCATAATTTCATGGCAAAAAACTATGACATGAGGGTATGTCAAATATTCGGCATGGGGAATAAAAGAGGCACCTAACTCTCAATATAAACCTAACTCATAAAAATAAATAAATAATAAATAAATCTATACTAGGATAGTTGTGACATGAGGGCATATCAAATATTTCACATGGGGGAATGATGAGCACCATAAATGCTCATTTTTACATACACTTTTAAGGGCATCATTATTGGTTTAATTAGCATTTGAAATATATTTTTTACATATTTTTCATATAATTGGTAGAAAATGAAGTATTATGCTTGACTTATGTTTTTAGTGGAAAGTGTGTGTAAATGCAGGTTTTTACTACTAATCTAGTGTTTTTGAGTCTACATCCCATTTTGTCTTGGCAATGCACGAGTACATATTAAAAATAATAGCGATAAATGGTGAATGTGAGTACTCGACTCCCAACTACTGGTGGTGCCTTCTTCCCAATTGTTGGTGGTGCATGCTTCCCTACTATTGGTGGCACCTACTTCTCAACTTGTTTCCTAGTGCCTACTTCCCAATTGTTGGTGGTACTTGCTTCCTAACCTATTTTTTGGTGCCTGCTTCATAAACTAATTTTCGGTGCCTAATTATCATTGATGAGTTGACCGATTGACCGAGTCAATGTTGATCGATTGACCAATTCAACTTGACCGATTGACCAATTAACCATGCAATTTTGAAGGAGGTTGTTGCACTAAGGATAAAAGAGAAATATTTGTATTCTTATGCATATTATATTTTTATGATTAAAATATAATAAAACACTTTTATTCAAAGTTGACCATGTAAGCTTTTAAAAAGCATTATTTTTAGGTTTCATTATTCTAGGATTAGTTTGTTACGTAAACCTAAGGATTATTATATTTATTCCTTTAGTAAACGAACATACTTTTAAATAGGATAATAATATTTGTGTACAAATGTATTGTAAAAAATCACGTTACATGATTAAAATAGTCTAATTTACTATTTTAACAAAATTTGACTACATTATATATAATAACGTAGGCTAGATGAATGTAGGGATCGAAGGATCATTTTACATAGTCAATGAAATAATTATATTTTTTTATTTTATAGAGTTGCAAATACTCTTTTTTTTTTGAGAGCAAGGTTTATGTAATTAGTTGGAAAGACTATCTGTAGGAGCTTGGGACTACTCCTTGCAATAGTCCTCCCCATTTTAATTTCTGTTATTTATTTTTGTTAGCTAGATTTCCTATTTCATTTACAACTTTATTTTAATTTAGTCATGTGTTTATTTTCCTATACTTTTATTTCCTGCACTTTTATTTCTGCATCTTCAATTTCAGCTTTAGTTTTAGTTTATAGTTTATTTTTCTACACTTAGTTTTATTTGGTTTGGTTGAAATAAAAATGCACAAACACCCCCCATCAAACTAAATAGGTATAGAGAAACTCATTCCCCACACTATAGGCATATATTGTGCATGAAACTCACAAGTTTACGAGTTGTCCTGAGTTGACAATTAAAGGGAAGCAATTAATTGAACTATAGAAAACTAACCAATGTTTTACCCATAACATCCAAGATGAAGAGGAGTTGTTTTGGAAGAAGAAATCCAGAGAGCTCTATTTGAAAGAAGGAGATCACAACTCCCACTTTTTCCACTCTTCTACCTTACGATGGAGAGGCCATAATAGAATTAGAAAAATTATCAAATATGATGGAGTGCAAACTTCAAATGTAATGTAGATAAGGAAAGAGGCTGTGGATTTTTTTAGTTCTATTTTATGTTCTCCATCGAACCGGGATAGAGACACTGAATATTGTATGTTGGAGGCAACTCATTGCCATGTTTCACAAGAAATCAACACTGCTCTTCTTGCTCCATTTTTTGATGATGATATCCCGGCTACTGTGAATTTTATGGGCCCTATTAAGGCACTCAACACTGATGGATTCCCTCCTATATTTTTCCAGAAGTATTGGCACATATGTGGAAGGGATGTTTGTGAAGCTATTCGCCATTCCCATAAGTTGTGTGTCTTCCCTAAGGCCTTGAATGGTACTTTTCTTGCTCTTATTCCTAGAAAGGACTTTGTGGCATCGTTTAGTGACTTTAGACCCATAAGATTATGTAATACTATCTATAAAATATTTTCTAAAGCTATGGAAATTACCGAGGTGTTGTAGATGAGTTGGAGAGGAGAGGACAATCCTCCAAGGGAGGTCCCAGGTTCAAATCTCCACCCTACTAAAAATTTGAATTGGGTATCCAAAATCCAATTGATAATATTGGTACGGGAAGGGTCGGGTGTGACTCTCGGGTGACTTTGACGGTGTAGAACCCCCTGTTCATGGTATCTCAGACCAATGCGGCCCCACAAGGGGTTTTTTTGTTTAAAAATAAAATCTATGGAAATTAGATTAAGGCATATCCTCCCCTATCTTATTGACTCATCTCAAAGAGGCTTTGTTTTGGGAAGACAATTTTTTTACGGTGCTATTGTTATCCATGAAATTCTCCATTTGGTGCAGAAAAGTAATGGGTGACCTTATTTCTTAAATTGGATGTCAAAAAATTTTATGATAGAGTGTCATCGCCCTTTTTTTATGGTTCTAATAAAGTTTAGCTTTAGCAACTTTTTGGTTAACCTTATGGACGTTGTGATTTTGTCAGCTTGGTTCTCGATGTTGATTAACAGATCCCCTACTAGATTTTTTAACTCATATAGGGGGATACATCAGGGAGATCCTATCTCCCCTTCCTTTTCATTATCATGTCAAAGGATATTGGATAATCTATTAAGATTCATACTATAAATTTTAGTTTAAGGTCTACCTTACAGATAAACCCGATCTCTCATCAACAGTTCACCGATGATACTTTACTCTCCTCTATGGCATCGGTTTTTCATGCTCGGGATATTAAAGTGATTTTAGATTGCTACGGGAGGGCGGTGGGCCAATTGATCAACTACCTTAAAAGTAATGTCTTATTTTTAAACACCCCTGAGATCCGACAGTAGAGGATTACTTCAATTTTTGGGTGTAGGATTATTTCTCTCCCAATTACGTACCTGGGCCTTCCTTTATTTGTGGGACATTTGAAGGATTCACTCTAGACTCTTGTTCTGGAGTGGGTACAGAAAAACTTTTTCTCTTAGAAAGGAGCCCTCCTCAGCTAGGTCAAAAAAGTGATTTTAGTCTAGAGTACGCTTGAAAGCATCCCCTTATATTTTCTATCTCTTCAATATTTAGTGTTGAGCAAGGTGCAGCGACAATATTGTCATTGTTGTCAACACACTCATATGGACAAGTTGATGCAATGGACAGTTATTCGGAGGTTTTTCAAATTATGTAAAGTGGTGTTCAATTCTTATGAGAATGTTTGTGGTGTTCAGGTGAAGTTGTTACAAGTTGTTCATGCAAATTTGCAAAAGTTGCAAAAATCATCAAGAAGTTGTCAAAGTACCAAAAAAGGAAGTTGTCAAAGTGGCAAAACATCAATGGAATATTTTGGAAAGCCCAAGATACTATTTGGAGGTATTTTTATCATTATAAAGTGTGGTTGCAGTGTTGGAATAGCTGGTTGCTTCACCGATGCATTGTTGATCATGAAACTACAACTATAAAATCTGCATCAGATATCACTTTATGGGAGGAATATTATGCAATCCATGAGGAATTGGACCTCAAATTTTTTACTAGAGGTAGTTGGATATATTTAGAGATTATTTTTAAATTTAATCCCAAACAAAGTCCAGAGAAAGAAACGGTGAGCGCTACAAATTGGATCTGGAGCACTTTTTGCAGTTTATGTGACAGGTGTAAAATCAGCGTTAGAGGCCACTTTGTCAGAGGTATATGAAGCAATATGTGAGGAATAAAAATTCAAAATTTTTACTGGAGGTATTCTGCAATACCCAAGTAAGAAACGAAAGTAGTTGCAAAATGCCTCCGTAGCACTTTTTTCCAGTTTTGGTAGCCAAGTGATTTTGCGCTCGAATACTCAAATTCATATTTTGTTGTTGTCGAATATTCAATTTAAGTGTTGTTTCACGTATAGCTCATTGAATTTAACATATTTTCTTTTTTGTCGAAGTAATTTTGAGGCCTCCAAGTGTGAGAACAAGTAATGTGCACAACATGTTGTCCGTGAACTGTTTGATAAAATGTCTCTCCAAAATAAAAGTGAAATTTAAAAAGGTCATAACTTTTGATTCGTAACTCCTTTTGAGTCCGTTATTTTTTCAGTGCATGTAGAATTTTAAAATATATAAGAACATTATGTCTTCTAAGGGAGATATTATTTAATGCTAAAATGGTCATCTTGCAGCTCAAAATTTGTTATGAAGTTGAAGTGTTGGAAGAAAAAGGTATTACAAAAAGGTTTTTAAAAGGAGTCAGTGTGAGATATAGATTCAGATCATATGAGATTAGTTAGAGTGGATGTGTAGAGAGAAGAAATGAGCTAGACCACTCAAGGTCTTTTGGAATGGAGATCATATTTTCTACTACAATTTTTGTTTTTGTCGAGTGGGTGCTTGGCGATCGGGGTCAATTCTCCTTGTAGTTGGTGCTGCTAAAGTCTGGGTTGGTTGGTGCCATTCCCTATAGTTGGTGCTTTAAAAATATTGTAAAGACCAAATATTTTTGAGGCTAGATTTGGATGGGAGTCTAAACAGTCCATTGGCATAGTGGTTTTCCCACATCGGGTTTCCACTATAAATCTGGTGTTATGTGATGAATGTTTGTGTGATTGCTTGTTTTAATTTTATTTCATAGTTGGATTATATTTTTAATACACATTGATTCACCCCCCTCTTAGTGTTATGCTTAGTTATACAATTGGTATCAGAGCGAGGTTCCTGAATAGGCTTAACTGGATAGGGTGATATTATAAGTGACACAATGATAGGTGGTGAAGGGTTCTTATCAAACAAAGCACCATTGTTTGATGGAACTAATTACGTATTTTGGAGACTCAAGATGCAAAAATATCTTTGTGCTTTGGGATACGACATTTGGAATTCAATAGACAGTGGATGCATAATACCCATAACTTCTCCAACTGATGTTGCTGGTAAGAAAATATTTGAGTATGACTCAAAATAAAATAATGCTATCATGTGTGGATTAGTGGATAGATAACTGGTAAAGATTATGGGTTGTAAAATGGTAAAGAAAATATGGGATAAACTAAAGAGCATTCATGAAGGATATGATAAGATCAAGGAGGTAAAGTTACAAACACATCGAGCTCAATTCGAAGGAATGAAGATGAATAAGGATGAGAATATAGAGGCATACATGCTGAGAGTTAATGAAGTCATAAATGCTATCAAAAGACTTTGAGAGGAAATCAAAGACCCGGTAAACATAAAAAAGGTATTAAGATCTCTTCCTCAAAATTTTGATTCTAAAGTTTTAGCTATAGAAGAAGCTAAGAATCTGAATTTTTTAGTATGGATGAGATGCATGGCTCTTTGACTGCATATGAGATGAGAATAGGAAAATCTAAACCCATTGATAGAGAAGCTATTTTTAAAGCCCAAAAAAATATGAAAGCAAAACAAGAATCCGAGGAAGAAGAGACATCAGATGAAATGGAAGTAAACTTTGTTCGAAAACTAAAAAGGGGAAAAGAAAAATACAGAGCAAAGTTACCATTTAAATATTTCAACTATGGAGGCATTGGGAATTTTGTAGCTAAATTTCCACTTAACGAGAAGAACAAGAGTGATGAACGATTGCACAAAGAAAGAAGTGAATGTTATAAAAAATCAAATTTTAGAAAAGGCAACCTTAAGAAGAAAAGTTTTATCTACAAGAATGTCATTTCATCAGAACACAACTCTAATGAGGATTCTAAAAAAGAAATAGGTGAAGCTCTTTAAATGACATTCGAAGAAGAAAAAAAAAAAAAGAACAGGAATGTGATGAAGAAGAAATTGACATAGAAGTGAATTTGGAAGAGGAACTAATTGCAGCTTTGGATGAATTGAAGAGAGAAAGAAAAATGAATAAGAAAAATTCAAGAAAGCTTGACGATGCAAATGAAATAATAACAAGTTTGAAAGTGCAAATAGAAGAATCCAAGAAGATCTCCAAATATTTTGAAGTGAAAATAACGATGAAAATAGATTGTTGCAGCAAGTTAGAAGAAGAGGTTTTTGGTTTAAGGATGCAACTAGAAGAGATGAATAATAAAATTAGCTCTTATCACAAACGTGAAGAGAGTTCTATGAAGCTGGATAATATTATAAAGAACCAGGAGAATACAAGTATTAAATTTGGTTTGGGTTTCGATGAAGGATAAGCATCAAATGGATAAAAGGCCACAAATGAAGAATCCACAAAGAATAAAGAAAAGAAATAGGTTAATCAAGCAAAAATGAATCATGCAAAGGAAAGAAATAATGCAAGGCAAGAAAGGAGAATTGACAATAATGGTTTTGCCAATGTCACACATCAAATAAGAAGAAGATTTATGGCTCCTACAACAACATGGCAAAGATCACCACCCAGGTTCAATCATCCCTTTTTTGGTTACCGTTTTAAATGCAATGGTTATGGACATAAGATTTTAGATTTTAAGTATAATGTAGGACCAAGGAAATTTTCCAGTAAAAATACTTTTTCACCTTTGATGGATTATGCAGTAGAATGTTATAACTATCATAACTTTGGGTATATTGCAAGAAATTGTAGAAGTGCATTTGCATCAAATCAATTTCAAGGAAGAAAATTTCAGCCAAATAGAATAAGACAAAATAGAAAATTTCCCAAAAAATATGCACAAGCTATTGAAAAAGAAAATCCAAAACAAGAACCCAAAATTGTAATCAAACCAGAGTGGAAAGAAAAAGAGAAACCTAAGGAAGAAAAGGAATCCTTAATCATACAAACAGTATTAAAGCGCAGAATAAATTTGCACCATGAATACTTGATAGTGTATGCTCTAGTCATATGATAGGTGGCAAAAAAAAATTTGAGAAGTTGCAGCAATATAAAGGTGGTTCAGTGAAATTCGGAAACAATGATGGAGCTAAGATAGTTGGCAGAGGTTTAGTTAATATTAGTAATAGAAAAATCAGATCAGAAGAAGTCTTGTTTGTGGTTGGTCTAAAGCATAACTTGTTGAGCGTAAGTCAGATTTGTGATAGAGGTCATGATGTGATCTTTAAGAAGTAGGGTTGTGAAATCAAAAAGGCAAACAATGGGAAATTGATAGCAGTTGGATCAAGGACATCTGACAACCTATACACTCTCTCAAAGACATCAGAAGGAGCTTGCTTGATTGTACAGGAAGAAGAGAATTGGTTGTGGCACAAGAGGCTTAGTCATATCAGTTTTGACAATCTAGTAAAAATTAGTTCAAATAAATCAGTGAGAGATATTCCCACCATTGGCAAACCATCAAATAGCATTTGTGCTTCATGTAAAAAAGGGAAGCAAACTAGAGTCTCATTTAAAACAAAAGAGTACTACATGAGAAAACCTTTGGATCTAGTACATACTGATTTATGTGGACCCATGAGAATGTAAAGCATAAACGGTGACAAATATTTTATGTTGTGTATAGATGACTATTCCAGGATGACATGGGTATTGTTTTTGAAACATAAATTAAAAGCTTTTGAGATGTTCAAGGTTTTCAAAAACCAAGTTGAGAATCAAACAGGAAAAAGGATTAAATATTTAAGGTCATACATAAGAGGAGAGTTCATTTCAGAGGATTTCACAGAGTATTGTAAAAAATATGGTATCAGGAGACAGTTTTCAGCAGCTAGCAAACCTCAACAGAATTGTGTGGTATAAAGAAAGAACAAGACAGTGCAAGAAATTGCATGGACTATGTTGACTGAGAGTAAATTAGCAAACATATTTTTGAAATACGCAGTCCATACTGTGGTATACATCCAAAATAGATGCATGTTGAGGATGCATGAAAGCAAAAATTCTTATGAGTTGTGGTTCGGTAAAAAGGAAACAACAAGATATTTTAATTTTTTTGGCAGCAAGTCTTACATCAAAAGAATTGAAGAAAACCTTGGTAAGTTTGAATATAGAGTGGATGAAGGTATTTTTCTTGTATATTCATTAAAAAGCAAAGCTTATAAATGTTACAACAAGAGGCTAATAAAAATTATGGAAAGTGTCGATGTTAAATTTGATGAAGGAAGAGAATGAGTAATTAGCTATGAAGAAAACTACCCAATTTATGAAGAGGTCATTGAAGGAGATGAGGAAGAGAAAATGAAAAATAAATCAAGAATTGACTTAGAGGATTTAAAAAGTGATTTAGAATTGAAAGAAAACAAAAAATTCAAAACAGGTAGCTGGCAGAAATATCATCCTAGAGAGAAAATAATTGGAGAACCCATAGTTGGTGTTCATATAAGAAAAATATTAGTAACTACTCTTTACTATCCAACACTGAGCCAAAAAAATTTGTCGAAGCATGCAAATGAAAGTTGGGTAAAGGAAATAAATGAAGAATTAGATCAGATCGAGAAAAGCAAGACTTGGGAGTTAGTACCAAGACCCGCAAATAAAAATGTAATCGATACTAAATGGGCCTTTCGAAACAAATTGAATGAAGATGGATAGGTAATCAGGAATAAAGCAATATTGGTATGCAAAGGGTATGTGCAAGTTGAAGGTATTGACTTCGAGGAAACATTTGCATCTATGGCCATACTAGAGGTAATTAGAATGTTTCATTGCTTAGTAGTTTACAAAAATTTCAAAGTTTATCAAATGGATGTGAAATCAACTTTTTTAAATGGAAAACTTGAAGAGGTTTATATTGAGCAGTCAGACGGTTTTCAGCTTGGTGATAATCCCAAATTGGTTTGCAAGTTGAAGAAAGTGTTATATGGCTCAAAAAATGCACCCCGGGCATGGTATGCAAGGCTAGACAGTGCATGTATTGCCAACAATTCCAAAGGGGAAGATTATTGAGCAAGGTGCAATGACAATATTGTCATTGTTGTCAACACACTTAGATGGACATGTTGATGCAGTGAATAGTTGTTCAGAGGTCTTTCAGAGTATGTAAAGTGGTGTTCAATGCTTATGAGAATGTTTGTGGTGCTCATATGAAGTTGTTATAGGTTGTTCATGCAAATTTGCAAAAGTTGCAAAAATTTTCAAGTTGTCAAAGTAGCAAAACAGGAAGTTATCAAAGTGGCAAAATGTCAATGGAATGTGTTGGATAGCCCAAAATACTATTTGGAGGTTTTTTTTATCATTAGCAAGTGTGGTTGCAGTTTTGGAATGGTCGGTTGCTTCGTTGGTGCATTGTTGGTCATGAAACTATAGCTGTAAAATCTACGTCGGAGGTCACTTTACGGGAGAAATATTAAGAAATACATGAGGAATTGGACCTAAAATGTTTTACTGGAGGTATCTAGATATTTTGGGAGCTTAAGTTTTAAATTTCAGCCCAATCATATTCCGGAGGAAGAAACAGTGAGCATTGCAAAATGGCTTTGGAGCACTTTTTTGCAGTTTGTGACGTGTAAAATCAGCGTTAGAGGCCACTATGTCAGAGGTATATTAAGAAATTTGTGAGGAATAAAACTTTGAAATTTTTACTGAAGGTATTATGATATACATAGAGATTATGTTTTAAATTTTAGCCTGAATGTAGACCCGAGGAAGAAACGACAGTAGTTGCAAAATGCCTCCGTAGCACTTTTTCCAGTTTTGGGCAGCAAAGTGCTTTTGCGCTTGAATACTCAAATTCATATTTTCTTGTTGTATAATGTGTCTTTTAAGTGTTGTTTCACGTATATATCATCGAATTGAACATATTTTCTTTTTGGTTGGAGTAATTTCGAGGCCTCCAAGTGTGAGAACGAGTAATGTGCACAACACTTTATCCGTGAACTGTTTGACAAAATCCCTCTCCAAAATAAAAGTGAGATTTAAAAAGGTCATAACTTTTGATCCGTAACTCATTTTGAGTCCGTTATTTTTCTAGAACATGCAAAATTTTAAAATATAGAAGAACCTTATGTATCCCAAAGGAGAATATCAAATGCTGAAACAGTCATCTTGCAGCTCAAAATTTGTTAGGAAGTTGAAGTGTTGGAATAAAATGGTATTGCAAAATAGTTTTTAAAAGGAGTTAGTGTGAGATAGAGATTCAGATCATATGATATTAGTCATAGTGTATGTGTATAGAGAAGAAATTAGCTAGACCACTTAGGGTATTTTGGAACAAAGATCATATTTTCTACTATAGTTTTTATGTTTGCCGAGTTGGTGCTTGGTGATCGGGGTCAGTGCTCCTTGCAGTTGGTGCTACTAAAGTCTGGGTTGGTTGGTGCCATTACCTATAGTTGGTGCTGCAAAAATATTGTAAAGACCAAACATTTTCAAGGTTGGATTTGTATGGGAGTCCAAACAGTCCATTGGCATAGTGGTTTTCCCACATCGGGTTTCCACTATAAATTTGGTGTTATGTGATGCATGTTTGTGTGATTGCTTGTTTTGATTTTATTTCATAGTTGGATTAAATTTTTAATACACACTGATTCACACCCCTCTCAGTGTCACACTTAGTTATACATTTAGGCAAGGGTGGCATCTAAGTTCGATAGTATTTGTAAGGCCTTTCTTTGGGTAGGCCTAAAGTTGAAGGGCAAGTTCCATCTTATCTCATGGGAGTAATTTTGTAAAAAAAAAAAGGATGGAGGCCTAAATTTGAAGAGTGTGATTGTTATAAACAAGGCTCTGGTGTCCAAGATGGAATGGAAGGTTGCTTCCAGTATTGATTGCCTTTGGTGTCACATTTTAAAAGCTAAGTATAATTTTAATCATTTCCTATCCGACCTCCTCTATTTTGGAGGTTCTACATTTTGGAATAGTATGATCAAATAAAATTTGGTGGGTGATTGGAAATGGTAGGTCAGTTTCCTTTTGGGATGACCCTTGGCTCAGAGACTGCCCTCTTGCGGATGACTATCATTTTAGGGATGTTTGTTTTCTCTCTAAAGAGGTGAGTTTCATTAAGGTGGCAGATTTTTTCATCCTTCAGAATAACCATAGAGTATGGTCCTTGTCCTCCCTTTCTCAGATATGCCTAGGATTGTTTGGCATGGGATTATATTATTGCTTAATTACGTAGGTATGTTGTTCTCTAGGAGGAGGTGATGGACTGACTTGTTTAAGATGGCGATAGTGAGGGCCCTTTTACTTTTAAATCATCTTACTCTCTCCTTTGCCATCAAGGAGGTGGTGATTTTCCCTGGTCAAAGATATGGATTAAATATCTAACTCTAAAAATTAATATTTTATTTTGATTGGTGGTGCAGAATAAGGTCTTCACAATTGAGAACTTACAAAAGTAGGGGTTTAATCTACTCAATCAATGTTTTATTTTAAAATGGGATTGGTAATAAGCTTCCACTCTGTTCCTCAAATGCAGGGTTTTACAAGAGGTTTTTTATTTTTGTCTTCAACATATTTGGGCTTGTGTGGATGTTACTGGATTCTATCAATTATTTAATTCATCAGTGGACATCACCTTTTTTCTTACCCCATATTAAGTGTTTTTGGAAGTTTTATCTTCCCCATATTCTTTAGGGAGTGTGGAAGGAACCGAATGCGAGGGTATTTAAAAATAAGGAAGGAGATATCTTGCACTTAAGTAAAAAAATCTTGTGGAAAGTTGGCAAGAACGTGTCTTCTGCATTGAAGGATTCACTCCCTTCTATTCCTAGGGATCACCCTAATTTTGTGGTTGAGCGTTCTCTCGGTTTCTACCCAGATTTAAGACCACTACCAGCTCTGAACTTACGTACTTTCATTTGCTAGTCATTGCCCCCTCTCGGGTGGTTCAAGCTTAATTTTGATGGGGTGTCGAAAGGAAATCTGGGCAAGGATGGCATTGGGGGTATTATTTGGTATCAGTCTGGAACTGCTATTTTGGCCTTTGTAGAAGACAAAGGTGTTCAATCATATTATTTTGGTGAATCTCATGTTTTTTTATTGTGATTCATATGCTTAAAGACCTCAACATTCACAGGGCTATTATTTAAGGAGACTCGTTAAATATTATTAATATGCTCAAACATGATTGCAATCGAGGATGGCGAATATCCAATTTAATTGTTAAATCAAGAGCGCATTTAATGTCTTTGGAGGAGTTCATCATCAGGAATGAGTTTAGAGAAGTGAATGTGGTGGTTGATTTCCTTGCTAATTTGGGTGTTTCTAGTTAGGGCTTGTCGATTTGGTGCACTGAATTTCCTCTTGAGTTAATTCACCTTATCAATGATGAGAAGCCTTTATGATTTTTGGTTTACGTTTGGGCTTCTAACACAACTCCTTTCTCTTAGTGATTGTTGGAAAATATTCTTTACTGGGTTGATGGTGGAGGGCCTTTACTTTGCTTGGCTACCTTGTCGTTGGGAGCACTCTTGGATCTACGTTTTATTAATGAGAATACAGGTGGTCCCTTTCCATCCCCTAAATTTTGAATTTCAAATTTTTAATTCCTTCCCAACGTCTTCTCAGGCCCTCGAGAGATGGACCACCCTGGGTCCTGTGTAGTCTCCAGAACATTCTTGGTGGGTGCTCATGTCGGTGGTTCTGTGTTGTAGTGCCTATCATATTCTTGGTATGGTTTCTATGTTGTGTTGGCCGAATTATGAATTTTATTGTCTCGATGAAGTTGTTACCCTTTCTTATGCTCTTCTCTTTACTTTGAGTTGGTGCTCACATGGCATTTTTTTGACCAAGTTGTCTTGGTGGAGCCTTACACCTATTGTGGGATTGTTGCTCTAGAAGACACCTTATTATTTATCAAATTTATTTAAGTCTTATCCCTCTTGGGCTTTGGGGATCTTTTCCTTGTCCTATGAGCTCCCTCTTGGTAGTCTTTTTTGCTTTCTCTTGATATTTGTGTCACTCCTCCCCATGATGGGTTTAGTCTTGCTGCCTGCTACATGTTTTTTTGCTTCCTATTATGAGGATGGTTGATTTCTCTTGGTGGCTAGTCTCGAGACTATTTTTTCCCCCGCTTGGGCCTCCCAAGCCCTTATTTGGTGCTAGTTTGTTGACTTTGAGGGTGAGGCTTCTGTTTATTTACTCTGTTATGGCCTGGGTTGTCATTCGTCAAAGTTTTCTTGCTATTGGGAGTATTGTTGCTCGGGTTTTCTCCCTCTCTTTTCTGTCTGAGTTTATTTGGTTTTTTGTGAGTATGGGTAAAGTGAATATCTACACATCTAAGCTTAAATTGAGTAAACCCCATCTTGAGCCTACATCTATATCATTTTATGAGGAGGTTAAAACTATCCTGGCGAAAGAGGGTCTTCTAGAATGTATTCAGAAGTTTCATGGTCATAGCCTAATGCTTACTAACTGGATGGTTTCTTATTGGAACGATGTTTGGTTCAATATTGGCTCTTGGTTGTTTCAAGTCATGGTGGAGCTCATTAGCAAAACTACCATATTGGTGTTAGATGGAGCCTATCACAACTGTGATAGACATTCTCTATTGAAGGATATTAGTCTATTCTTATACAAGGAGGAGTTATTGTCAAGGGTCCAAAATGGATTTAGTGTTGTGGCCCTGCCTCCTCCTTGGGATAGGGTAGATAGGGTTATCATGGACTATTTTACCCTCAATCCTTCCTATGAAATAATTAGGAGCTTCCATGCTATATTTTTAAATCATTTGAGACATAAATATTACATGAATATTCCTTTGTTTCTTTTCCATTCTATGAAGAAGTCCTTTTTGAGTGTTCAAGGCGGCCATGGTCAGGCCCCTATTCATCAAGGCCTTGCATTGCTAGTGTTTGAGCAGGCCACCTTTGAATGTGGTTTAAATACTAACAATTTTCTCAAGACTTTTGCATATATCCCTTGTTCGTTGGTTGGTGGTACTAAGAAGGTGGTGGATTCCCCTAGCTCTCTTGGTGGTGGTTCCAGATCAGCCTCTAGGATGGATTTTGATGGTAGTGAAGATATCTATTCCTTTTCCTTTGGGAAGGGTTTTGAGAAAATTTCTAGGAAGATTCAAGTCTCTTCCAAAGGATTTTTGGGGAAGGACTCAGTCGTGGAAGCCCTTACCATTTCAACTGATCCCACTGTCAAATTCGATTTACCTCCTCAAGTGATCTTGGAATATTATGTAAATTTGGATCTCAAGCCTTCTCCTCCTGCTTCTATTAGTGATCAACATAAATCAAATTGTTTGCATTGCAAAGGGGGTGTGACTAACAATTCTCCCCATATCCCTACCATCCTGGATTTGTATGTTATTCCTTGGGATTGCTTTCAGGATAAATCAATGGAGGCGATCTATGCTTCGAAGGCCTCTATGGAGTTCAAACATTCTTTTTTCCGTTATTTAAAGTTAATTGATATCAATCAAAGAAAAATATGGATCTCTTTGAAATCGGCTTTGGATATGTCTAAAAATATTTCACATTTGGATGCTTTTGTTTGTTAGTATATGGATAACCTAGTGTTGAACTATCTCAGTTCTTCCTTCTTAGGTGCCTTGAGCGATTGGTGTTAGTAGTTTTCTATGTTTACCTCATTGCTATCTGGTGAGATTTTGTTCTATTTCTCTTGACCTGGTAGCCTTTTCTGTAGTGGTTGTGGGATCTCATTAAACCCTCTTTGTTTTTAATATTACCAAAAAAAATGATGCTAAGCTAACAAGAATGCATTGTAAAACAATATATATACCTAAATGTAACTCATTCAAAGAGCCATCTTTTTAGAATATACAATTGCATAATTGTATGATGACTATGCTATACAATTTTTGAATAAAGACTAAATTATTTTTGGCCTCTCTCAACTTATTCCAGAAAATGTATGTATGTCAACTGAATCATTAAGCATTTTTGTTAAAGCTATATGAATGGTTTATTCTGTTATAATTATTCTACTTTCTAGATTTATCCCTAAATTTATTGTTCATTAGTTCCTAGAATGCTTGATAATTCTTAGTGTTTATTATATTTATTAGCTTTGTAATAAGAAAGTAAGTTGTTCTATTACACGGTTTAGTTTAGTTCAAAGTGTGAGAATATCATACTTTATCTCTTAATGTTTCCAAATCTGAATTATTTTCATCTTAGATTCTAACATTATGCATCCCTTACCTTATTCTAAAACCTTCATTATAGTTATTTTATCTAGGATCATCAGAACCAGTCTACTTCGAAGGTTAACACAAATATCCACATATCTAGTTCCTCCAATCTTGATAAAGGTATTGAGGATGCAACTGATCCACTTAGAAAAAATTTTACCAAGATTTTTTAGCATGGATAGTGGGACACTAGTGTCTCATCCTAAAAAATAACTTATAGATATTATATCTAATTACTCACCATGCTACCAAGATATTTTGTCATACCCAATGGGACCTAAATATCACCCTCTTAATTAAGTAGAAGTATGGTGATATTATACTCTAATTAGATCAAAACTCGATAACCTAGATACTCCTCTAAAATAATATTATATATTGGAATATATTACATTATTTGGTACATGTTAATGTACAACCTTGGGTACATATTTATATAGGAAATAGTATCCTAGATTAGAGTGTGAGTATTTACTTTATGTGGTGTAATAAATGCACAAGTGTGCAAAGTATTTTGGTAATGTCAATGTGCATAATAGTCCATGTGCACATGTTTCCATAGATTAGGAATATGAAGAGTCTCTATAAGAGTGAAGGCCAAGAGTGCTCCATATGAAGAGTCACATTCCATTATATATGTATCTATGAGTGTGTGTGTGTGTGATATACGATTGTACAATGAGAGTATGGAAAAATATGGAGTATTTGATATCTTTATTCAATTGCGATACACTTTTTGTGAGCATTTATTAATGGCATTTCTATGAGTTATTTCTAAATTTATTAATGTTTTATATGTTTAGTATGTTGTAATTATCATATATTTCATATTGTAACTTCATTTTCGATCTTGTGGTTATTTTATCTTGAATATTTACCTTGAAAATCCAATAGTGGTATCAGAGCCACAACAAGGTATTATCTTGCATAGGTTTTTAAGCTGCAAAGGAGATTTCCACTAGTTAAGGAAAAATTAGTAAGGTTGAAGAAATTACCTCTATAAAGAAAAAATGGAGAATATGGTGAAGAACACAAGCTTATACTAAGAGGGGGGTGAATAATATAAGACCTATTTTTACTTTTTCCTTTATACTTCAAAATAGTAAAGCAATATACCCAAAGCAATATCAAAACAATGCATAATATCATCCACAAAGTGACACCAATTTTAATGTGGTTCACACAGAATGCCTAGGCTACGTCCACAAAACTTTTCTCTAAAAGTTATCTCAAATTTCTTTGGGAAACCTTCCCAATTACAATGTTTATGAGCCTCGACTGAAAGGAGACACCTTCCCCCAATCTAAATTTATGAGGCTCTGCTCAAAGCAGATACCTTCCCCTCTGCTCTGGAAATGATCCCTCAGAAGATCAACTACCTCTACCTCTTGCCAGCACGTGGAACTCCTTTCCACTAAAGATCTCCTATCCTCAATGCTTAGCCTAAGAGACCTCTGCATTCTATGATCACATCCATAGTAGCTCAGCTACCTGTAAAAAACACAATCAGTCGATCTAGTACAATTCTTCCTCTGTCTGTCAGATCTGTCCAAAACTATGAACAAATCAATCCTCTGCACACAAGCCTTCTCAAAGACTTGCCAAATTTGTACTCAGGTTCTTCTCAAAGAACCAATGCACCTCTATCCTCAAGTTCTCTGATAGAACTCTCAAAAAATCAGCTCACAAGTCCTCTACTAGGACCTGTCCAAATCTGCTCTCAAGTCCCCACCAGAACCTGTCCAAAACCTGCTCACAAGTCCCCACCGAAACCTGTCCAAAACCTCAACAAGCTCACCAAGAAAAACTTGCTTAGCATGAACCCACAAAGAGAATTGTTAGAGACCCAATGTGATTTATAAACCTCATAGAAGCATAAAGAGAATTGTTAGAGACTCAATATGTTCTATACTTAACTCCCAATCTCAATCTTAAATCTCATAGAAACATAAAGAGAATTGTTAGAGACTCAATGTGTTCTATACTTAACTCCCAATCTCAATCTCAACTCAATCTCAATCTCAAAAGAATAAGATAGATGTAGTATGCTTTTCTCAAGAATATGAAACACAACCCAACAATTGCCAACCATGCAATATCTCATATAACAATGATACTCATATTATTTTTACCAACAATTAGGGTTTCAACAACAATGCTCATCAAACAAGGTTTAGACCACCAACACCATTCAACTCAACATCAACCTTGAAGGAAAAGGAAACAAGTAGAAATCCTTTTCCCTCCAAGGATATTTGAACAAAACATCCACCAACACAATATCACTAATTGCAAATAATAACTTGTTCAAATCAACTCAATGGAGTAAGCCCAATATCATGTATCAAGTAAAGCACCAACTTGATCAAAAACAACCTCTATGGAAGCAACTCAACCATCAATATCAAAACATCCAACTAAGGGTTTCATCATCTCAATGCAAGTAGCAAGACTTACTAACATAAACCCTAGTGCAAAAATGTTTCCTCTTCCTCAACCAGAATTATGCATTCACCCAAACACTCATCAATGAGTTTAATGCCTAAACAATCTTCAATATCCAGAAAATAAGATTTACACTAAAAATACCTAGTAGACAACCTTTTCACTCCAAACTTAATTTCAAAAAATATACCATCAATAACATACATGGAAGAAGTTGCCCATACCTTTACTTTGATGAAGAAGCAGAACTCAAAAATCTATCACAACACTAACTCTCAATTTTCACCAATTAGAGTTAGCAACTATACAATAATACACAATAAAGATCCAAATTAACACCTTATTTCTCCAACTTAGTAAAAACCACTATAAGAGTAATATACATACAAAGTAAAACCTCTTTACACCTTATTACTCCACATAAACATTAAGCATCAATAAAATAATGTCAAAACAAATATGATACCTTAACCTTATACCTCCTGCGCATTTACAGCCACTATCTTTTCCACACCATGACCAAAAGAAATTCCCAATGAAGAGAATCTAACTCGACACCTCTACCGCCTAGTGCTTTTGCTTAAACACCACCTTCGTTGGGTCACAAGTGCCCAACGAAGAAATACAACATTGCCCTCTCTTTTATCTTCCTTTGATGCCATGAATTTGGAAAACGTAAATATCTTCTGCAAGCCACATGCAAACTAGTGAGCGCTGTCAAAAACGTAAGTCACTGAATTCTTGCATTAAACATCTCATAGCCCAGTCTGAAAATGCAGTTCAGGTGCAAATGCCAATCCACTAACATCCAGCACAAAGGTAAGAATGCAGCCCAAACTCAAATCTGAAAATGCCAAGCACGATTTCCAACACAGAACAAGCACGATTTCAAGGACGTCAATCAGAGATCGAAAACTCAAAGCGCTATTCGAAAGAATAGAGAAAACACAAAAATGTAGACGCCAAGCGCAAATCGCAAGATACAGAGCAAATCGCAAATCTCAAATGTCAAATAATTCGTGGTGTTCACTTTAGAAAAACATCCCCACTTATATAGCCATTTCTCCTTAATGTTTGACGTCGGCGCTCCTCCAACGATGGCATCATATCGACGAAAGAATTCTTTTTTACTTTCGTCGCTTAAGGGTTGAAAGACCCTATAATAATAATTAAAATAATAATTATTATTATTTTATTAATAATAAATTAAGCTTGGACCTTTGACAAAGGTTTGAGTTAATTTAATTATTAATAATAAACATGGACCTTTGCATTAAGTTGAGTTTGGTTTTAATAAAAACCCTTAATGAGTCCAAGTGGTTTTAAAGAAAAACCTTTAACCTTGTCACCATGATTTTAATAAAAACCCTTTAACAATGAAGCTTCTCAAGATATTCTTGACATCACACTCTTTTGATATCAACACAAAAATGCCTTTTGACATCAATGACAACTTATACATTTGAGCAAGGGCAATGTACCCAAAGTACCCAAAATTGCCAACAATCTCCCCCTTTGTCATTGATGGAAAACCTTTACTAAAAACATTGCTCAAGAGCCAAAACTGAAACCAACTGAAACCAACTATGCTATCAACTGAGAATCTTCCTTTGAAGTTTTGCTCCCCCTGACTTGAAGCTTTCCTCTTCACTTTGAATTTCTCCCCCTTACTCATATCTCTACCCCTTTGTCATCAATGGCAAAGGGCCACATTTAGGGCTCGGGACTAAGAATTAGCCTCTTAGCTTAGTCCCTCCCCCACCTCCTGATGAGGTGATTAATTTTGGGGTGGGAGTAAAACTCCCATTAGGCACTGATCATCATCAGTGTCTATAACTTCCTTGTCGGGCCTTCTCTTGAACTCTTTATCCATATTCTTGTTCTTGTCACTGTTCTTGTTCTTGTTCTCATCCCTGTCCTTTTTCATGCCTTGATCCTTGGACCTGATCATGCCACTGTTCCTATTCCTGTATTCTGAAAGTTCAGCTCTACACTGTCTAGCTGTGTGACCTCCATTGTTGCACTTGAAACACTTGACGATGTAGTTTCTCTGAGGTAAACTTGATCTTTGAATCCACCAGTTCTGACCAAACCTATTCTGACCAAACCTATTTTGGCCAAACCTGTTATGACCAAACTTGTTCCTGTTATTTACCTTGCAATAAACTGCCTTGTGCCCAAACTATTGACAAGAGTAGCAATACCCTTGAAAGTAACTAGCACTTCTAAACTGTCATCTACCTTCTTCACTTGATCCATGCAATGTGAAGCTATGTGACCAAACCTATGACAAGCAAAACATCTGCCTTGAAAATTTCCTTTATTTGACCTCTTAGGCTCTTAAAACTTCTTCTTCTCATTCTGAATTATGTTTTTTGTATCTGTGCATCTATCATTCAATGAATCATGATCTGAAATACTTTCCTCATCAGAACTCTCTTCCTTTTGGAGTCTCTTACTAGACTCTCCAACTTGTTCCTTGTGATGCTTAACAAAACCAAGGCCTGTTTTATCTATTGTCTTTCTTTGACCTTTGATGAGAGACTTAACCTTTTTGGAGCTATCTTGAAACCTATGAAGCTTATCCTTGTACTCTTTAGTTTCCTCTTTTAAAGAATCCATTTTTTGTTCTAACTCACTATACTCAAGAACCTTAGACTCTAACTCATCCTTGAGTTCTTGTGTCTTAGCAATAGAGAAGTCAAGACTTTCTATAAGATCATATCTCTCCATACAACATTCATCTAACTTATCCTTGAGACTAGCATTCTTCTTTCTTTCCTTTTTCAAAGCACTAAGAGCACTAATAAGTTCACCTTTAAGATCTACTTCACCTTCCTCTATATGTTTGCTTTTAGAATCATCAAAACCTTTTTCAGATTTCTTATCATTAGAGGTGCTACCCTTTTCAAAAACCATACATGCATCTTCCTTATAGTTTTATGAAGCATCCTCATACATACTAGAAACCAAATCATTATTTGTGCAATCATCCTCAAGGTGACCAAAATTTCCACATCTAAGACTTTTCATGATAATGAATCTATGTTTTGGTTCTTCCTCTTTTTTCTGATATGAACAACATCTCATTTTCATTATCACTTGAAGAACTTTCATTATCACTACTAGAAAAATTACTTGCTTTTTCTATGTAGAAACTCTTCTTGTGTTTGTGAGAATACCTCTTTCCTTGATTGATGTGCTCATCTTTGTTTTTCCTATGATGCTTGTGCTTTTCAGAATCCTTGCTCTTATAGTTCTATTTATCTTCATCACTTTCATCCTTGGCAATAGTACAGTCAGTAGCATAATGACCAAACTTTCCACAATTGAAACATCTTACATTTTTCATATTTTTGTGCTTTCTAAAGAACTTGCCTTTCTTGCTGTAATATGCCTCTTCATCACTAGAAGACTCATCACTCTCTTGAAGCTATTTACCCTTGGATTTCTTGGTAGCCTTGAAAGCTGCCTCTTTCTTGACATCAACCTTCACTTGATTTCTCAACTCAAATGCTGCAAGAATACTATGGAGCTCATCCTTTTTCAACTTATCCAAATATTTAGCTTCCTCAATAGCAGAAATCTTTTCACTAAATCTATTAGGAAGAGATCTTAAAATCTTATCACAAACATCATTTTCAGCAAGCTCAAGACCTAAGTCTTTCATGGAGTTAACAACCTCATCCATACGAAGCATGTAGTCACTAATATTTTCATCATAAACATTTGTATCACCTGTATGAACCACCTTCAACTGATTCCACATTTCACTGGCTATCTTATAGTGGTTTTTACTAAGTTGGGTCACAAGTGCCTAACGAAGAAATACAACACTGCCCTCTCTTTTATCTTCCTTTGACGCCACGAATATAGAAAACGTAAATGTCTTCTGCAAGACACATGCAAACTGGTGAGTGCTTTCAAAAACGTAAGTCACTGAATGCTTGCATTAAACATCTCACAGCCCAGTCTAAAAATGCAGTTCAGGTGCAAATGCCAATCCACTAACGTCCAGCACAAAGGTAAGAATGCAGCCCAAACTCAAATCCAAAAATGCCAAGCACGGTTTCCAACACAGAATAAGCACGATTTCAAGGACGTCAATCGGAGATCGAAAACTCAAAGAGCTGTTCGAAAGAATAAAGAAAATGCAAAAACACAGATGCCAAGCACAAATTGCAAGATACAGAGTAAATCGCAAATCTCAGATGTCAAATAATTCGTGGTGTTCACTTTAGAAAAACATCCCCACTTATATAGCCATTTCTCCTCAATGTTTGACGCCGATGCTCCTCCAACGATGGCACCATATCGACGAAAGAATTCTTTTTTACTTCCGTCGCTTAAGGGTTGAAAGACCCTATAATAATAATTAAAATAATAATTATTATTATTTTATTAATAATAAATTAAACTTGGACCTTTGACAAAGGTTTGAGTTAATTTAATTATTAATAATAAACATGGACCTTTGCATTAAGTTAAGCTTGGTTTTAATAAAAACCCTTAATGAGTCCAAGTGGTTTTAAAGAAAAACCTTTAACCTTGTCACCATGGTTTTAATAAAAACCCTTTAACAATGAAGCTTCTCAAGATATTCTTGACATCACACTCTTTTGATATCAACACAAAAATGCCTTTTGACATCAATGACAACTTATACATTTGAGCAAGGGCAATGTACCCAAAGTACCCAAAATTGCCAACAGATGGTATTTTTCATTGTGTTGAAGGAAAACCGATGAAGGTTGAAGATTTACCTATTCCAAGAGAAAATTCAGAATATGATATTTACAGGTATTGAAGATAGACCTTAATATTTATGAGATTAAGAGACCCTAGAAGGAGGTCATATTGAATAGTTTGATAGAGAGAAGAAGATTCCAGATTAATATTTGGCTAGAATATTTCCATAGGGTTGAAGGAAAACTCATGAAGACTAGGACATATCATAGAATTATTTCCACTAGTTTTGAGAATAACTAGTGAAGTTTATTGATTTTAAAGTTTTGGAAATTTGAATGTATTTGGTTAATATCATGTAAGTTATTTGTTGCAAAAAATTAGTTCTTAGATGTTGAGAATCTTCCTACAACATACAAAGAATAATTTCACCTTCAATTTCCTAAAAGTGTATGTGTTTTCCTTGTATAGGGATTAGTTTTGAGTTGCAGCAAAAGAGTAGATATTGCTGATGAAGGAGGTCCAAAAAGAGGCCTCATTGAATATTGAATATTGCAGATTGAAGCTTGAAGATACCCAAGAAAGAGGTCATATTGAATAACATATAGATTTTGAAGATATAATATTGAATATTGAAGGTAGAGAAGGACTATGAAATTGTCCTATTGCAGATTTGATAAGCAACAAAAATTGGAGATACAAGAAATATATCTCATTATAGAGTTTCCATAGTTGGAATATTGAAGAGACCAAGGAAAGTTCACATTGAAGTTTTTAGAAAAAAAGAATTGAGTAACTATTGAATTTGAAGACCGAAGATAAGAGGTCTCAAGAGAATTTGGAGAAGAAGAAGAAGGCTTGAGAGAGCCTCATTGCAAATTTGAATAAGTGGACATTAGAGAATATTTGAAGAAAGTTTGTGAAAAAAAAATTCAAGCAGGACAATATCTTGAAAATAAGAATTTGGGACAATTATCACCATATGAAAAGCAACCCAAAAGAAAAAAGGATTTGGAAATAATTTTACCAAATTTTGAAAAGGTTTCTGAAGACCTCAAGGCATCCAAATTATTAAGTAAGAGGATAATGAAAGAGATCAATTTTGAATTCAAAATTTGGTAAGAATATTGAGGAAGGAAGAATAATTGAAGAGGCCACAATTATGAGAAATTTTAGGACAACCACATTTACTATAGTAAGGAGGACGTGCATTAAAGTTTCAAGCACCTTGGAATAGCTTGTAGAATAGTTGACCAATCAAGGAGGAGAGAGAGCACCCATTTTCCAAAACAAATTAGAATGCAGTAGCAAATAAGGAGCACCTCATGTTTTAGAGGTAAGATATTCTAAATGCCAAAGGAGATAATTCTACAAATAACATTAGTTCATCTATTTTTTTACTTGTCGCTCATGTGAGCATAATATTATAAGTCAAATCATGGTTGGGTTTCTTTAGAATATCATTTCATTGGATTTTCTAGATGTTTGTGATTTGATTATTATAACAAAATATCATTATGGTTCTACTTAATCAAAAGGGTGAGATATGGGTCCCATTGGACATGCAAAAATCAATTGGTATTGTGGTGGGTAATTTATTGAATATTCAAACTTTATGAGGATCACTTTAGGTCCCACCAAACATGTCAAAAACTCTTAGTTTGACAAATCCCTATTTGGTTATCTCTTTTTTTATGATTATAGCTTAGGAAATTTTATAGGTAATTAAAAATAAATCTACTAGAGAAAAATATAACCACTCTTATACTTAATTAGGAGGGTGATATTTGAGTCTTACTAGGTATGCTAAAAAATATTGGTCTAAAATCTACTTAAGTGGATGAGTTGCACCCACAAGACCTTGACCAATATTGGAAGACCCAAAATTTGGTGGTTTTGTTGAGTCAACCTTCAGAGTAGACCGAATCCTATAGTCCTAGCTAAACCAACTAAAATGGTATTGCAGATGAAGATAAGGGATGTCTAAAGTTAGAACCTAAGCTAAAAATGATGTGGATTCAACAACATTAAGAGACATAATACATGATTCTCTTATAATTGCATTTGAACTAGACTGCATAACGACCAACTTACTTTTATTATTACAAAGCATTTAGTCATAACAAACACTAAGAATTATCAAGTTTTCCAAGAACTAATGAACAACAAATCTAGGGAGAAATATAGAAAACATATAACTATAATAGAATAAACCATTCATATAGATTTAATAAAAATTCTTAATCACTTAGTTAACATATATATATGTTTTGCAAGAAATTGAGACAAAGGCCAAACAACAATCCAATATTCATTCAAAAGGCATATAACATAGCCATAATACATTTATGTAATTATAAACACTAAATAATTGACCCTTTGAATGGTTTACATTTAAGTATATATAGTTTCACAAATGAATTCATTTAGCTTAGCATCATTTCTCTAAGAGTGGATTGCATATTTGTTAGCTTGTTGGAGCACATGTGCATCTCCTCCAACTCATTCTATTGTAATTGTCTTGGCATATGGTGATCATGTGGCTTGATTTTATTTCATCCTTGGGAGTGGTGGCTAAAGTAAATTTTTTTGGTGCACTAGATATTATGACATGTATATTCTACCTTTAGCTGCCACACTATTTCCTTAGCTATGTCAGCATAGGTGTTAGTTAGAAAAGCTATTAGCAGTGATATTTTTTGACAAGGGATCATAGTATATAGGAGCATGCTTGGGCCTTTAAACTCATATATCACCTTTAGCATCAAATTTATTTTATTGGATGGTAGGATTTTTATCCTCTATTAATGGCATCAATGTTTGGCATGTCCAACACTTTTTTATACTTAGTAGTTAACTTTTTGAATAGGTTAAATGATAGAAAGATTAAACTAGGATTTAAAGATAAATAAAACCAATCTACTAACAATGAAACTTGATAATAGTAATATCTTATAGATAATAACTCATGAAATATAACACAAATGAACACAATATACAAATATTACATTAATAATACATCTCGGTTACAATGCATGGAGCTTTACTTAAAATATATCATTTTTCATGACTTTTCAGTTCTTTAACTATTGCTCTCCTCTTTCATCCAGAAGATGCAACCTTTCATATTCCTCTAATAAAGACAAAACTCTCTACTTGCCACAAATCATATGACTCTTCATACTCTCTTGACACTTTGCACTCTTTTTCATATTGTCATATACATTATATAAAATATAAATAATTTACTAAACTAATATTGCAAGGGGGTCAAAAAATGTAATATATCCAACACCCCTTCATATAAAATTATTTGATAGGAAGGTTTTTGACTTGAATCTCCGATTCTAATTTCTCTTCAGTATTCAACTCTAAATCTATCATGGATGGATAAATAATCTATGTTTACCTCTAGATCAATGTATTTGAGTTACCTATAGGTATCTGTATTTGGGTCACTACCTCCAGGTCACTACCTTTGGGTCACTACCACAAGTTTTACCTTTGGTTCACTACCTCTAGATCTCTATATCTGTATCATTGCCATTGGATCACTACCTCAGGGTCACTACCTCTAGAAATCTTCCTCTGGGTCACCTCTAAATCATTATCTCTGGGTCACCCACTATACAATCATCATATCTATGGGATAATCACTACATATGTATATTTCAAGCTATGCTTGGGTCTTATTCCTCTCTGTCTACAATGGGACCTCATTCCATTGGCATCCTTAATATTCTTTTCAATTTCTTAGAGACCGCCTTTTATTTCAAATATATTCTTGGAATAAGTAAACTCAATCTATCTTCTAATTTTCCTGAATTTATTCTTTCTTAAAAATTTTAAATATATTCTTAACTGGTTGTTATTCAACCTAGTGGTATTAATCCTCGTCTTCACTAGTTTTCCTTCAATTGAGTTATAATACTTATCTTTTACAACTTTCAAGTTTTATGTAAGCAAACATTGATTATACTTGGTTTCCTTCCATAGAAACCATACAATATTCCTTTCATTTATCACATTCATCTATGTTCATCTACCCACAATCAAATTTAACTCTGTAGTCTTTCTTTTCCTTTTATCGATAAAATATTTATGAATGATTATGTTCTACATAAGTATTACAAATATGGGGATTCTGACATATCTCTATCTTATGTCCATATCTACCACAATGACTACACCTATTTTCTATTACTAAATTCTTTTGATCATTTTTTCCTTTATTGCAACTATTTCTACCAATACCTGTCATTGATTTTATATTATTATTTCTTATCAAAATCCTAGTTCATTAATGATTACTACTAATATGACCTATATATCGAAGACCTTCATATTTTAGTCTTATTTTTGTTAAAATGGGTTCTTTCATTCCCTATTTATGTTTACCTAAACCTATATCTTTATATCCCATTTTCTTCATCAACTTTGAACCAAATACTTTGGTATACTTTTTAAAATAATCAAACATAACATTAGACTGATCTTTATGAATATTAATACAAATATGAGCATCACTACCTCTATCATTATTTGAATCCATATCAATATCAGTTCTACTAGCATTAGCCTTTTTTGAACAATCATGAACTGTATTCAAATCACTTGTATCACATATAACATCAATTTTTATAATAGGTTCTTCTATCTTTGTTATGAATTCTAAATCACTAGTGTCATTGCTTACATCATAATATTTTCTTTCATTTTGACAAGAATCATATTTTACATATTTTTTTGAATAAGATCACTAGTATCACAACATGTATCAATCATCAATGGTTTTTATTCTATAGTATTGCAATATGAATCTCTCATCATGGGCCTTAAATCATTTGTATCATAAGAAGCATCTTTCATCACTTATTTGTTCTCTACTTCTTCAACCTTTTCTTGTTTTCTCATATTAGAAACATTAAGAGTAATAATTCCTTTTTAGATTATTCTCTATAGATTAATAGGAACAATAAAAAAATATTCATAATAATAATTAACATCATTAAGAACACTTTGCATACATTTTTGAGGTATTAAAATTATCCTTTATCCGCTTCACTAGTAATATCAACAAGCATATTGTTCAAAGTATTTGTTTCATCAATAATATTGTTCTTCAAATATTTAATCATGTCATCTTGTCTTCTATTCTTATCTTCTAGAACTTAATTAGAAATTAATGCCATATATATCAAATATCCTATAGTACTGGGTAATGTAAAACAACTTTTAGAATATTTATATGCCTCATCGAGCTTTGCATTCAGATAACTACCAAGTTTTTTTTAAATCATTTTTTATTTCTCTCATCATTGATTGTAAGACACTCTTTTCACTTATTGATGTATCCTTTTCAATTTCTTCTATCATGTGTCATGTTTGGAATTTTAATCTTTCCACCCTTTATGAAATTTCGTAAATGTCCAATTGTTTTTCATGGACATCTTGAATGCATATTTTTCTTCTTGAAAACATAAGTCTCCTATTTCAATTATTTTAAATTCATGTATTTCTATTTCTATTTTTTATCATGTGTTTTCTTTTTTACTTTGCTATGTTACTTTGGAGTAGACTACCTTATATCTCCCCAGTTTTATGAATAATAATTTTGATGAAGAACAAATGATAATCTGGATGCAAATTTTCAATTTTCCAAACCCTATGTTGTATACCTTATATCTCCCAAATTTCAAATATTTAATTGAATAAATTATAAATTTCATAATCCTAAGTTGATGTTGAACTCCTTTTAACTCCAAAATAAGAAATTTAAATTTTTTGTAAAGTATATTTGCAAAAGTTCTTTATGTCCTTTAATTTCAAAAAGAATAATATCTTCAAAATAAAACCTTATAGTTACCACTCCAAAAGCTCTTTGAAAATAATTAAAACTTTAATTATACTTCTAATATAATATCTTCCTTTTGGTCTTTTTTTAGGATGGCAACAATTGTCCCAATACATTCATTCAAAATATTTCTTCATAGCTCTAATACCACTATTACCTTTATGAATAAGTTAACTCACAAAAAGCTTCAACCAAGATCTAAAGATAAATTAAACCAAGCTACTAACAATGAAACTTGATAACAACAATATCTTATAGATAATAACTCACAAAATATAACACAAATTAACACAATATATAGAGATTACATTAATGATACAACTTGGTTATAATGCTTGGAGATTTACCTCCAATATATCCTTTTTCATGACTTTTCATTTCTCTAACTATTGCTCTCCTCTTTCATCTGGGAGATGCAACCTTTCGTATACCTCTAATAAAGACAAAGCTCTCTACTTGCCACATATCATGTGAATCTTCATACACTCTTGACACTTTACACTCTTTCTCATATTGCCATACACATTATATAAAATATAAATTATTTATCAAACTAATATTGCAAGGGGACCAAATAATGTAATATCTCCAACATTATTTGAATGAAGCACATTTCTAAAAGTTTAATGTTGGATGTTGGATCCACTTTATTCTACCTAGTGTGTTGGGTTCCATACCTTATAATATTTGCTACTTGTGCTTTCTTTTTCTATGCTAGGTTTTTATGCTATACTTGTTGACATTAGCATCCAAAATTATCTAACACTCTTCTTTCCATGTAGCTTAAACATTATTGTACTTGATAGACCTTGCTACAATATCGAAAGTTGGGATTCTATCTAAAATTAATCAAAAAAAAATCCTAATGTGTTAGATGCTTCTCCATACTATGGTAGACTTCAATATTTTATTAGGCCCTTTTTGACATTACCTTTTTTAATTTTTTGGTAGTGTTTCATACTTAGTGGAGATTTGAGTCCAGCATGAGAATCAATGGATAAACTCTCTTTCCTTATGTTTTTGGATGTTGATCACTTTCATTCTTATTGCTGACATCATTACCTCAATTTTTTTGGAAATTTTCTACACTTAGCAAAATTTGACATTATAATTTTTTCCTTCCTGACTTACCTTCTTCTGATCTAGTGACTATTTTAGATGTTTGGCTATGTTTCTAAGGTTTTATTTCTTAGAAAAATGATAAAATTTTCTATTAAAAAAATTCATCTTCTTCAAAGTAAATGGATGTGGGTGAGGAATTCTACCCACAAGAAGGTCACCATAAGACACTTGTAGTTGAACAAGCAAAGTGATACTAAACCCACTATTTCTTAAGTACTCTAAGTCTACTTAACACACTTGGATAACCTAGAGGCAACATACCTCATAGATTTTTTTTATTTCCTTTATGAGATAAAGGAATACCTAAGTAGCTTTATGGAAATTGTTCAATTTTATACCCTAAAATATCCACAATAATTTATTGTAAATCTACGGTTGTGTTAATGAAAAATCTTAAATTTTTTAGTATTAACCAACTAACAAATAACCTTCTCATAGCATGGTAATATTCATTTAAAATCCATAGCCTCAATAAATAAGGGATGATTTAAATAAAAAGTGTCATCAACAAATTGGAGATGTGATTCAAAGGGATCATTTTTAACAACCTAAATTCTTTTGATTTTTCCTCCCTTTCTTACCTTTGAGAAAGTTATCCCTAGTGCCTCTACAAGAATAATTAATGGATAAGAATATAGTGTTTCAACTTGGAAGAGTACACAAATAGACATGAAGTAAAAACTAGGAGAACCATAGATAAAAATAGAATAGTTTGCATTGCTATAATGATATTTAACCATTCACACTAATTGTAATCAAAACTAAACCTTTTAATATTTTTCTCATAGGGGTTAACCATGTAGGAAAGTCCTTAGAGACAATTTCTACATAATTTTTCAATATATCAACAACTTTTATTGGAATCACATTCTTAATTTTTCTAGAGGGAACACTATATAACATTCCTTGGTTTTTCTTTAGTTTTATTCAAAAAATACCTACATGATACATTCCTCCATTTATAGCCCCTTTTTATTCTTTTATTCATTGGAACAACTCATCCTTTTTTTACATCTCTTGATACTATAACTATATTCTTTCTTCCCTTATATATCATACTCCTATTATATTGCTAAGCTCTTCCTATAAAAACATGACAACCATACATTGACATGATATAATACCATAAATCATTATAGGACTTACCAATACTCAAATATATCTTAGATTGATTAGATTCCATGACTTGATGGCTCATTTAAAGCCATGAAACCTTGTACAGGTTGGGATGTACCACAATTTTTAATAATAATTTCTCCCCCATATTTATAGACACTAGGTTGTAAATGCTACCACTATGTATAATCAACTTGTAAAAACTATCTCTAAACTTATATATAGTTGTTAATATGCTTCACCTCCACCATGGTTCATATTATTGCTTATTTGGATATAAAAGTAGTCTCCTAAAAATTAAATTATAACCATTTTTTATTCTATGGATTCATTTGTATCATCTCTTGTTTCTTTGGTTTGAGAAAAATTAGCTCTATTATCATCCTTTCTATTTAACTTAGTAGTTTTTGGACATGTGTATGCCCATGCACCCATGTTCCAAAGTTGGAGTAGGTGCCATTGAACCCTCAACCACATTTTTGTGGTTAAAATCATCAACCTTTCTAATATTGAAATCCTCCTCTCTATAAACTACTCATACCTTCATCCTCCTTTTCTTGGAGGCTTTATCCACATCCAAATAATTGTTTTTCTTGATCTATACCTTTTCCAAGACTTTATTTGTGGTTTCTAGTTTGCTTATATTTAGCCTTTAATACATACTAGTATGCCACATCCATCGATCTGATATTAAGCATACTAACCTCATCCTTAATTTTTAGACTCATCCCATTAATATATATATTGAAACTTTCTTATGAGTATATTTTAAATGACCAACTCAAATTGTCAATATGTAGAATTCATCTATGTATTCTCTCAAAATCAATTCCATATGATGGATATTTTATAATAACTTTAGTAACATCATAGAATAATAAGAAGGAAAGAAATTATGCTTCAACTTACTCACCATTTGATATTATACTCTAATCTTCTCTCTTCCTCTATAAATATTTTCCTATTGCACTTGGTTATACCATCATTATGCATGAGCTTTAACTATAGTAATAGTAGTCTTACCCCTCTTAGGGTCTTCAGTTTACTCCAACTCAAAATAATTCTCCATTATTGATATTTAGATGATCAATATTTTTTAATCCAAACTACTAGTGTAATTGGGTAAATGTAACCTAGGATTACTTTTTATTTTACAAATAGAAGTGGTTACCCTTTCTTTAAATTCTTCCATTTCCTCTTGCTCTTTTTTTTTCTCTTTTTGATCACTCAATATTATCTCCATTTTCTTTGGCTGGTAGTTTTCATGGCTTTCATTAAATCTTGTAAACCCTTGATATATTTCAATAACTCTACATTTATTATATTTCTAGGGTATACTCTTCCACCCAAAATAGTCATAATGCTTCCTTTACTTCTATGGGTCATTCTTCAACTCCGATATACTTCAACCCATGGCTTTAATTCCAAATTGATATGACTACTAGAACGAGTAAAACAAAGTCGATAGACTCTATGCATCAAATATAATAGACTCAAAGTAGCATAGATCACAATCACATAATAGAAATATATTTTTAATAAAAAAATCAAATAATGAGATGATGAGAATTGAACAAAGAGTTGATATAAATAGCCTCAACATGAAAGTTAGCCTCAATATTCTTACAACTAAGCAAGAAAATAATAGCAAGTCACAATAGACTCAAATTAAATATAGAATAATTTAGTTTTGATATTTAAGGCCTATAACACATACAAACACTTTGTACTTTATCTCATTTTTATCCACCATAAACATTCTACTCAATACTCATTCACTCAAACCCAGTGGATCAATATGTAGTCAACATATATGTAGAGAGCTCTGCAATTGTCAAGATGTCCCCCTAAAATGGTTACAAGGTTATATTTATATATATCCATTTTCACCAAGTTGTGAGGATAAAATTAGTCCTAGATAAAATATTAATTTTTTGACATGTGGGAAATCATTCTAGATAAGAGTAGGTCAAAATAAAAATTATTTTTTGATATGCATGGGAAATTGCAATCTAGATAAAATCATATCCAATTAAAATATTAATTTTTTGATATGCATGGGAAATTATAATATAGATAAAATTGGATTCTAATAAAATATTGTCTTTCGAATAGGCATGGAAAATTATAATCTACATAAAATCAAATAATTTTCTTATTATTATTTTAATGTTGAATGCTTGTAAACCTTAAGGTGCTCTTGCATCAATAAGAAGTTCACTTCAAAGGGTATCAAGGCTTTAGAAATGATAATGGAATTCACTCAAGGATTAAAGGAAATATATAATGATGATCCTATGCATGAGGATACTCGAATTCAGCCCTTTTTCCAAGGCCAAGCACCTAGTTTGAGGAGAAGTGTAGAGCGGAAAAAATGGCACACCTAGCAAAAGAAAATAAAATGCATCTATTGTCCTATTTAAGAATTCAAAAGCAAAACTAAAGTAAGCATGAATATGATAAATAACTGAAATAAATGGGGGTTTCTCTTTATATTAATCTATTTTCCAAATGCATGGTTACAACACGTCCCCTTGAGGGTTCTTAATTGATACAATTCATTACAATATCAAAGGATCTAATCCCTTCAAAAATGTAGGGTATGATTTCAGTGTCTTCCTCACAATCACGATTGAAGAGTGGTATTTTGCTACCCCTGCAATGATCTATCCATATTTGAACTTGTAACTCCTTCCTTGCATGTTGGAATACCTGCATTGAAAGTGGTTAATAGCATGTGCAGATTAATATGAAATCAAAGAAATACATACAATATTGAGTATAAAAAGTAAAATAGATGATGCAAAACTATACCAAATTGAACCAAAACTTAGCATAATGCATATTATCTACTTTAAGAATGATCTATGTAAAAATTGAAAGGAAATTGTTATCAAATTCCATGGCCATCCTTGGGTATTTAAAGCAGGATTGTTAGAATAAAAACCCTAATTTAAGGTCCAAAACTAATCCAAAATACACCAAATTATAATATGATGTATATAAATAAATTTAGAAATGATCTACACTAAAATTGACCAATTGGTACTGTTAACCATCCCTGGTGGGGACGACCACCAAACCTGGTGGTTTTTACCACCAATTCCTCTAGGATCTAGTTCAAACTAATCCTAGGGGTGTTGTCATCAAAAGTGGTAATCTAATTCATAGAAATGGATGGGTTTTAGAATAGATTTACGTAGTTGGAATCACTTGTAAACCTCCTTTTATGGATGGAGATCTCAAGGGTAAATACACAGGTGAAAAGGACAGCTAATCTCAGCAACACTTCATTTCAAAATATTGCAAGACTCCAATTTATAATTCAAGAGGACCATAGGGTCAAATGGGCAGGTTGGGTCATGTGAGGTAGGCACCACCACTTTTCAAAACCCTTGCCATTCTTTGGGTGTAAGAGGCCTCCAATTTATAGGTGTTGATGGACTTGGTAGGCCCTCAATATGTCATAGATCATTGGGTAGGATAATGAAATAATTTGATTGTAATTTTTCCCACACTTGACTTTATGAGGGGCCTAGGCCATGGCCATCCCAACAAGGTATGGTTGTTGATGGTCGTCCCTGGGTGGGTCAACCATGGCTACATAGCCCAAAACTTCCCAAAAGTGGGGTAACCCCTCCAAAAAGTTGCTAGGACCAATATTAAACCCTTGAGGGTTATCCAAGGGGGCCATATGATGTTTATAAGAATGCATCATTGTAGTCTAATTGGATTGACATGATTTTAGTATCTACATATACTATTTTTTAGATGCATTATGTGAAGCAAAGTGCGGAGCAAAAATAGATGACTAAACTATCAAATGATTAAGGTTATTCATTAACATAACCAACTTTAGATGACCTAGTTGTGGAAGGAATATAAATTCTTGGAATCCTTGCTTTTGACATAATTGAATGATTTGAACTTGGTATACCTTTCAACCACACTGTAATGACAATATTTGGGGTTTAGGGCATACTTGCTCTTGGTTCCTTATTTAGACTATAAGCCTAATTTGGAATACGTGTCCTGAGGCTTCCAAGGATACCAAGTCTTTGTTTTTTTGAATTGGTGGTAAATAATTTGCCCTGGTGTGGACTTGAAATTTATCTTTGGCAAAGATTCTTTTGAATGTATGCAAGTTGCACTTTTGAGTGTTTGAGTGTTGATTTTGATTATGGATTTTTTAATTATGACTACCCCATCAAGCGATGAGTCTATGAGGGAATGACTAGTGATGAAAGATATGAGTCGCTTCACCAATATGACTTGATTGGGATTCCTTCAACTTTACCCATTGTAAAATATATCATTTTTGTTAGGATTTTGATAGTTTTGTTAATATTTCATGGAAGAAAAGAATTGAATACCTCATTTCCGTGGAGTGGTTTGACCACAATGGACTTCTTAGGGATTGAAGTAGAGACTTTTCAATTCATAAATGAACAATTTGGATTCAATTTTGATCCTTTGTGAATTTTATCAGTTTTGACCTATTTTTGGTAGTTTTTAGGCCATTTTCTTTACTTTTTCTTCTATTTTTGTGGTGTTTTTTTAGTGTTTCCATTGTTTTTTATTTTTTATGATTTTTCATAGAATAAAGGAAATGAATACCTCATTCCCATGGAGCATTCCGGCCGTAATGACCTTCTTTGGGATTGAAGTGAAGACATTTCAGTTCGACGATGAATAATTTGGTTCAAGTAGCCTTATGGTAATTTGCTCATCTGGCCGGATTGCATGGAGTACAAGTCATTGCAACCACAAAGATTATAGGGTAAATAAATGGGTACTAGGTGCACTTGATATTTTGCTTTATTTGATTTTTTTTTGTTGATTTTATGATTTTTAAAGATTTTGGATCGGTAGATATGCTTAAGTATCCTTTATGAAGCTCCTTTTGGTGAGCAAATATATGAATTTATGTCTGCTTATTATTTTTTTTATGTATTTATGGATGCAATATCATGGATGCATGTATTGTAGTATGATATTAGTTGATGATATTTACATGTGTGTATGCATAATAAAATGGATGATTTATTAATCTATACTGATGAATTATGAATACTATTTGACACACTAGATGCTAGCACCATAGACTATATAAAATTCATCGCTTCATTTTCAACATCATCATAAGATAATGTAGTGGATTGTAAAAATGTAAACTGAAAAACATGTGATAAAGTGGTGTGGAATGGAATGAATAGTAATAATATTGCAAAATATCCTTAAGGTTTTCATGAGACTCAAACACTCTAGTGAACTAATCAAAATTCATATACTGATCATGCAAGACTTTTTAACAAGGTATAAATCTGCTAAGATGTCCAACATATTCAATATCCCTGTGTGTGCATGTGAGTTCATTGCTATGATAATGCATAAAGTTACCCCGGTGCCAAACAAGATTTATGAAGACCATCTATACTGGAGATCACCCTACGAGTATCATGATCCTTAGTTTTGTACGTAGTTGGATTAGACCATTAGGTAATACAAGCTACCAAAATCTAGCTCATTCGCAATGAAACATTGGTCTTTACAAAAGCAGTTAGTTAATTTGATAGATATATCATCATGCATATGGATACCACAATTTCCAAGTAGGCTTGATGCCACCCAACCTGTAATGAGGATCACCTTATGGTTGTTAAATGCTGAGAATTCCAAGAATTCAAGTTCAGTACTCCCTTATTTTCTTTTATTTTTGAAGTGCTCCAGATATTTACTCATTTTTGTTTGGTGGGCAAGGGGTTTTGGTAGTGGTGATAACCACTGTTTATTTTACTTTTTGCTTTTGTTAGTGGTGAAAACCACTTTCTCTTTTGTGGAATTTTAGCTTTTGTATTTGTTTATTTTTGGATACTTACCTAGATTTGGCATGAGGTAAGGGACTTTTATTGCTTTGGGTAAGGAGGAGTTTGTCCTTTTATGAATTATTAGTATTTTTTAACCATTCGCATAGGGGGATGATCGAGGTACAATTTTCACTTAGGGTAACAAGGACCACTTTATAGTTTTCATATTTCCTTGTGCAAGACTCAGATTTATTAATGTGATATTGTGTTGGGATTATGATGTATACAAGGTACAATCAAAGTAAGACTCTACCTTCTAAAAATCAGGATAGCTTTCTAAAAAATCTAAAAATAAAACTAGAGATGGTTGAGTGACCAAAAACCCTAATGATACCTTATAAAAAATGACTACGTCAAGGGAAAAAAATACACATATGAAAGGCAAGAAATATGAATGGAAATGATAATTGTGATATAGACGAGTGTTAATAATAACTTTTGACAAAGTTGATTTTGAAGGATGTCTAGTGTACAGACCTAGTGCTAGACATGTATGAGCAACTCTAAAATGCAAAATGCAATGATGGGTATGCTTAATGCAAGTTATTGTATAATGTAGCAATATGAAGTGCAATGCAATATTTTTGTATTTGTATTTTTGCTAATTTGATGATGTTTTTTAATTTTACTATATATATATATATATATATATATGACCAATGGACTTAGTGGATGCAATTGGGGTTTTTTGGATGACCAAAGGTTTTATGGGTACCTTTGGGGCGTTTTGGGTGACCAAAGGGTTTATAGATACCTTTGGGGCTTTTTGGCTGACCAAAGGATTTATGGGTACCTTTGGGGATTTTTGGGTGACCAAAGAGTTTATAGATACCTTTGGGACATTTTAGTGACCAAAGGGTTTATGGATACCTTTGGGGATTTTTGGGTTGACCAAAGGGTTTATAGATACCTTTGGGGCATTTTGTAAATCTTATTTTTTAATTATTTTAGGAGGAAGGTATGATACCTTACGTACCCCAGTGTTTGTGGTGATTAATGGAAGAGAGGAAGGTGTGATACCTTTAGAATCCTCAATGTGCTTCATTTCTTGTGATATAACTAGTGGGGAAGGTGTAATTGATGTAGTGTTATTGGCTTGGCTAGGAGGAGTGATAGAAATTGACCCTCCCTATTGTGTTAGGGAGTTCTAGGTAATGCCAATATCTTGATGAGGTTAAATGAGTGACCCATTTGTGGATAAAGTTTTTTTATCAATAAGATCTTGGACCACATGTCTAAAAATATGGCAATCACTAATGTCATGCCCTCTCATTCGATGATAGAGGTAAGAATTATTATTCCTATATTGTCTAGATCTAGGTATCTTCGGGTTGAACAGGGGTATGTATGGTAAGATGATTGTCTTTGTTTCTTGCAGGTTGTGAAAATGGTTGACATGGGATCAGATAATGGAGTTTAGGTTTGACATTGAAGCTTTAAAAAAGGTGAACATGATCGCCTCATTTTGTGAGGTAGAAGGGTTTTATGCATCTTAGTCACCTATTTAGGTTTCTCTTGACTCCCATATGTAGGTAATAGATCTTGAAATATACCAATTTATTGATTTTTGATTTGAAGATCATTCTTATCAAGCACATCTTGTACCTTGTTCTTGAATGGAATACATGACTGAATGTCATGACCATATACTTGATGATAAGGATAATATTAGTCCTCTTGATACCACCAAGGTTTGGACTTGTTGGGATCTAAGGGGCAGATATCTGGTGATGTTATAGCCTTGGTCTTGCATAATCAATTAAAGAGCGACACCAAAGATTGAAGCAATTGTGTATAAGTGTGAGGTTGATGGTGTTGTTATCTTTGCCCCTACTTCTTTTGAGACTTGACATTGGACTGCATAGGAGGGGGTTGGTCCTAACAATTAGGGGGTTGAGATTATGGATAATTTAACTATAACTCAATACTTGTAAATCGATTCAATATCTATTGTAAATCATTGTGTTGGTGACTCATTTGTAACACATTATTGGCTAGCCTATCAAAAATTATTTGAGTATATGTGGATGTTTCATGATGATTGTGGCTAGTGAGTATATCCACATGTTCTTGTGCTAACTCTGAGTGTTTAGTTGTGGTAGTTATATTATCCCTACTTTGGTATAGGGGGTACACCTATTCTTGATTTTATGGAGATGTTGAGTGAGATGGAGTAGGTGTGATCAAATCCAACAATGGTAGCACTTGTGGTATGGATGGAATGTTGGATGGAGTCACAAGTGGTGTAAATGGATTCGAAGGACTTTGGTTCTCTATCATCATATTGATCATTTCCACAAACTCATGAGAAAATACATTTGCACTTGGACAAGTCATGGATGCCTCATCAACTTGTCCAAGGTGGTCTGCTTGGCCCTCATGTTTAGATGGTGAATCAAAAATACTATCAATGGATAGTGACTTGGTAAGAGGATGACCTAGATTCTTTATTGACTCAATGATAGGCATGAATGTAACATTGTGTGTTATGTACTCATCGAGTTTAGGATTGGTAAAGTGAATTGTGTCCTCAAGTGTTGTGGAGAAATATGGTATGATATGATCTGATTCATCCATATCAACTGTGGGTTCTTCCTTGTTTGTAGGATTGGGGATGTCTTTTAATGATGTGTTGAAGATGGCTATGGGATCATTTGCAATTGGTTTTTTAAATCTTTATCACTTAGACAAATCAAGGATGAAGGGGAAGTCGTAGTAGAAACTGATGGTACTAATGGTGGTGAAGATAGCTTCACAATTAACCATGGGGTTTAATTTGAACTCTAGATAAGATCATTGGATTTAGTGTCCAAGTGTGTGGATATAAAAGTAGACTCATACAGATGATCATTCTTATTGTAATACTTGAAGGGGTCTGGGTCAGCATGAACCACATAGACCTGGCCTTCATGAATGTATTTGATGCATTGATGCACAATGGAGGGGATGCACTCTATTTATCTCATACAAAGTTTTCCTAGAAGTATATTATATTGTCTTGCACATTCCAAGATGTAGAATAATGTAGGTATAGTCTTTTGTCCAAATTAAATAGGTGGGACTATCATGCCCACAGTGGAGGATAAAGCATCATTAAATGCTTGTAAGGTGAACGTGGATGCTGCAATGTATGAATATGGAAGGTTGAGATGTTTGAGTGCAGTTGTGGTAATAATATTTATTATAGAACCTATGTTAGCCAATACTCACTTATAGGGGATATATTTGATGCACACAATTATGTGCAAATGAGGGCCTGGTAAATTTGTAGACATAGGTTTGATATCATGATTTTAAAATGTTATAAAAGAATATTTATGCATTTGTATGTATCCCACAAAGTTGGTGAAAGCATGAAAATCATGAGTTTGTAAGTCGATTGAATTTAAAACCTCCATGATAGTTTATCGATGCTTGGGGGATTGTTGTATTAACTCACCCATGGTCATGTTGGCTGATGACGTATGCGAACTTCACATAGACCTACTCTAGATTATTACCACTTATTGGATGGGAGTTTGGGTGGTGAATACCATGACATAGAGGGAGTGTATACTCCCCTACTAGGACCCTTGGTAGGTTGATTATATCATGTTTGGGCTTGGAATTAGTGTTGTATAATCAAATAATCTATTTGATCATGTGAAAAATCCATTGGTGTTCTCCTAGTAGAGGTACCTTGGTGTTCAGGTCCTCTGAATGAGGGATTGACCTCATGATAGCTTTCTGGGTGTCATGGAGGAATGATGAGATCCTTAAGAGAATAGAAAATGTGTTCAGGACCCCCTTGTAAATCTTCTATGACACTAGCCCTTGATTGGGCTTGACCATGTGTAGTTACCGTGTGATTGTCTCTTTTAAATTTTCATAACACATGATCAAATAATCAATGAAAACACCTAATAAACAATATAATTATCTCTTTTATGTTTTAAATGTGAATCCTTAAGGTTTTTGGTGTGCTTTGATTTATTATTTGTAAAGAGATCACTTCTCACATGTTTGAATATGGTTGATGTAATTCTCAATTTTTTTAAAGGATTTCACTTGTATACTCGTAGCTCAACAATCTACAATGAAAGTTTGATCATGTGAACCAACCAAAGTATGAAGATGAAGCCCATACCCGATCAGGGAGCACAAGTCCTACCAGTCCTCACCTATATTGATCATGGGCAATGATACATCCTCTGAAGAGGAATACATGTTATTTTATATGACTAAGACGGTTCTTGGAGCTGGCTTTGGCCAAAAAATAGGGTTTGTATCATGCAAGCCAATAGGTGGAGATGAAGCCCACTATTGTTGATCTCTATTAGTGGTTGAGGATGAAGTTCCAACTTACTAATGTTAAAATATGATGTGGTGTGTGTGGTTCATTTTATACTTAAATAAATTAAAACAAAATAACACTCAATGAACCTTAACTAAATGCAAAAGAATGTTTCACTTTTAGAAGTAATGCATAAATAATAGAACCTACAAAGATGCATATCTTGTATGGCAACCTAACTATTAGGTAGGTTGCAAGCAATCAGACCATACAATTGCATGCCTACTTAGTTATTTTTCCATTTTTCTTCTTTTAGTTGTTTTTACGATTAAATAAAAGTGAAATCTACCTTTCAAGCAAACAAGGAGAGAAAAAAACTAAATTTAAATTTCTATAAATAGTAAAAATGCAAAAGTAAGGTACAAATGCTTACCTTGAAAGCCTAAAATATTAATGTTTCTATCAATTTGAGCTACAAATCCCCTATTTTATGGCCATCCCTAGGTGTTCCAATTGGAACTGTTAACTATCCTAGGTGGGGACGACCACCAAACCTAGTGGTTTTTACCACCAATTCCTCTATGATCTAGTTCAAACTTCTCCTAGGGATGTTGTCATCAAATTTGGTAATCTAATTCATATAAATAGATGGGTTTTGAAATGGATTTACATAGTTATAATAACTTGCAAACCTCCTTCGATGGATGGATATCTCAAGGGAAAATACGTCAATGAAGGGGAGAGCTAATATCCACAACACTTTGTTACAAAATATTATAAAGACCTCTCCTTGAATTGGGTGCAAAGACTCCAATTTATAGTCCAAGAGGACCACAGGGTCAAATGGGCATGTTAGGGAATGCAAGGCAGGTGCCACCACTTGTCAAAATCCTTGCTATGTGTTGGTTGGAAGAGGCCTTTAATTTAGGCCTCCAATTTGCAATTTTTGATGGACTTGGTAGGCCCTCAACCTATCATACATCATTGGTTGGGCTAAATGGCAGAATTTGATTGTTATTTATCCCACCCTTGACTTTTTGAGGGGCCTAAGCCATGGCCATCTTGGGGTGGGACGACCATGGCTACATGACCCAAAACTTCTCAAAAGTGAGGTAGAACCTCTCAAAAGTGGTTAGGACCACTATTTAACCTCTGAGGGTTTCCCAAGGGGGCCATATGGTTTTATAAGAGTGTGTCTTTGTAGTCTAATCGAATTGATGTGATTTTAGTATCTATAAGAATGAAATATATAATGATATTCCTATGCCTAAGAAGCCTCCAATTTAGCCCCTTGTCCAATACAATACATCTAGGTTGAGACAAAGGAAGAGAAAGCAATGAGAAATAAGATAATTAAAGAAGTGAATAATCAGATAAATAATCTAACTTCAACAAAGGAATGTAGATGAGTAATTAAGTTGTTTTATAATATGTGAAGGTATATGCACAATAAAAAGAAGGTACACATACAAGAAGATAATGAGAGAGTTTTGGATTTCAAAAATTCTAAATTTTTATTTAAAAAAAAAAATAGAATATTACACAATAAGGGAGAGAATGTTGGAGAAAATAACAATTAATACAAAAAACACAAGTATTTTTTATAAAGAAGAAGAAAACAATATGAGAAAAATAGAAACATAATTGTGATGTAGAAATCTAAAAATGGTAAATGAAAAAATAAAAAGAAATATCTAAGGATAGAGAAATATAATTTGTTAGTAAAGAAAAACTATTGTAATGAGTATAGAAATTCATGTATCTCCTACAAGTTATTTTATTCATCAATCCTTAACATGAATCACCAAGGTATGCATCATCCATAATTGGTTAAACTATTTGGAACTAAATAATAACAAATCTACCATCAATAATTATTAGTTTAGTAATTGAGCATTGCAATTGCAAATAAATTGATCATATAAATTGTATTATAAAACATCGTGTATGTTGTGTTAAATCTAAATACTTTTATTAATTGTTATATGAGTTTTTTCATAATAATATATCTTGATAATTAATATTTAAATTTTTTTACAAGAAAACTACAATATGATTTTTTATGGAAGTAATTCAAAACTATCTTACTACCGTTTATAACATCTAAGTTCTCAACTAAATGCAAACTTGGACACTAAACTTTTCATAGTAAACAAATCTAAATCCTTAACATTCTTTTTGACCATGCCATCTCAAAAGAAGGCCATAACTCAACTTTCTTTTAGATCTAAATCCTTAACATTCTTTTTGACCATGCCATCTCAAAAGATGCACATATCCATAGAGTCCATCTGCAAAATCCACAAACAATACTACATTTCCTAAACCTTCTAGAGAAACTAAGGATACATTTATCCTTGGTGTTAATCTCCAAGGCCACTATACACGAACAAAAGCTTAAATATGCTTAACTCAAAATTGTATTTTCTTCATATGTACACTCATTTATACACATTTTTAATTTTTCCGATTTCCTTTCATTATCTGAAATGTGTGTTTTTTCTTTTCACTTCCCCTTTGTTGCCCCAAATGCTCCAAGGACTACCCAAGCTGGTAAATTGCGACTTCGTAATCCGTTGCCATCTTCTCTAAAACCTAATTAACACGAAAAGAACACTTCACATTTTAATATAAAGACAATAAAAGTTTAACCTTCATGTAGTCTTACCCCAAAATTGCCTTTTTGTTTTTATATGTACACGAACAATAGCATCCTCAATAATGGGTGTGAAGCGGTCGTTCTTCGACTGTTCTATTGCTGCAATTTCGAGGATTTATTTTATATATAAAAGAAACACCCTTCATGTGCATGAGTAAACGCCATCAATTCTCAAAAGAGAGCGCGGTTCACTTGATATGCAGTCAAAATTTTTGGTTACCCTTCCACTTTAATTTGCATTCTTGGAAATTCCGAGTATAATCACGCCTCCTCATTTTATCAGGGAAAGGATTAAAACATTCGCTGTTGCTTGTGTAATTATGTTAAGCTTTTCATAATTGCATAAAGAACGCTCCTCCCTGCCACTATTGAAAATAATTTCTAAGTTAATTTTTATAACGAAGAAAGAACCAATTAGTAGATCAGAACATAACCATGGCATGTGATAGGGACGCCAATTCTATGAACGACGCTATTTTATTTATTAGATAGGAGATGGTTACAACTATTATTGCCATGATAGGGACGTCAATTCACTATTTTATTTATTAGATAGGAGATGGTTACAACTATTATTTTTAGTAATTGATCAGCACAAGATTTAAATTATAAGAACTGCTCCTAATAAATTTATCAGTGTAGTTCTTGTTGATCTCATTGTGGGTTTGGGGCACACTTAAAGGATTCGGATGAGACTACTACATTTGCAAAGGGTTGGCTTCCCCCTGATTTAAACCTAGATCTCTTTTTGGTAAGTGTCCAACCACACCTAAACATAACAATCCACCTAAACTTGCAAGTGACCCTATTTTATTTTTCACTAGGCGACGGAATTTCTTATCTTTTTAAGACTTGGGATTTCATAAATAAATTGATTGTTTACTCTCTCTATTCACCCACTAATGATGATCAAGTATGAAAGCCTGCAGTCTTGAGATACATGCAACACCTTATTCCTTCACCTCACCTTCATTTTACACTCATTGAAATGTTCGTATCTATTTATTTATTTATTTTAATCAAACATGTATTATTGTTCTACCTCGTAGTGGTCTCAAAGGTTTCATATTTCTGTTAAAAACTAAAAAGACCAGCTCGCCTTTTAGTAATGAACATATCAATGAACAAGAATAAAAAAACTGACCGAAAACACAACTGGTTTCTAAATGAAATTTCAACAGAATGGGTCTTAATATAAAGATTAATTATACCAAGATATCCGCTGCAAATAAAACAAAAGAAGAAAAAATCTCTGACAAATAATGTGTCTTAATGGGCACTTGCATCAGTACTTGCGGCCTTATTCACTGAACACTCTAGCAAATTTGCCAAGGATTTGCTTACTGCAGTGAGCTTCTTCCTTCTCACCTTCTTTATCATGGATATATAAACCACTTGGAGAGTCACTTACTTCCATGTCAATGGTGTTACATAGAATAATGAATATTACATGGTAAACATTTTTTTAAGGTAGAAATGTTCAATTGCCTGAACGGTAATCCATATCTAGATCAAACTTTGTTCCCAGACTAGCAACCTCAACCTCATAATTGAAGGAATTTAATTTCTTTTTTCTCCTTCTCGCCGCTGAAACCGGACGTCGCCGAAGTCTGCACGGCGCTGCAGCCCGGAGAGCGCAGTGCGCAAGTCGCGCGCGCCGACGGACTTCGCCCAAGAATGGGCGAAGTGCGCACTTCGGCTGCGCCGACGGACTTCGCCCAGAAATGGGCGAAGTGCGCACTTCGGCTGCGCCGACGGACTTCGCCCAGAAATGGGCGAAGTGCGCACTTCGGCTGCGTAGGGGGGGGGGGGGGGGGGGGGGGGGGGGGGGGGGGGGGGGGGGGGGGGGGGGGGGGGGGGGGGGGGGGGGGGGGGGGCCGGACTTCGCCCAAACTTGGGCGAAGTTGGCATTTCACACTTCGCGGCTGCGACGGACTTCGCCCGAAATTTGGGCGAAGTTCAAACTTCGCGGCTGCGACAGACTTCGCCCGAAATTTGGGCGAAGTTCGCACTTCGGGAAGCAAGCAGACTTTGGTCAGCCGACGGACTTGCGCTGGGCGAAGTGCGGACTGCGGCCGACTTCGACTCTTCTCTCGCGCACTCGAGCTGCTTCAGACTTGGCCACTCTGGCCTTCGACTTTTTCTTCTTTCGCGGCTGCCGCTGGGTTTGCCTGGCTTGGCAAGACCCGGAAGAGAGGAGAGAGACGCCGGAACAGAGAACAACAAGGTTAACACCTAAACAACTGCAAACCCTAAAGATGCCACAGACAAAAACAAACTTTATTCATATGAACAACTAGGGTTACAGAATTCCTCAACCGAGGAAGTAACAACATCTGCAGGCAGCGCTACAGGATAAACTGAACAAGGGAAATGTCGAGTCTGCTGCTCGAACATTTCTCAGCTGAGCCACACTGCTCACTGAATCGCTCTGCTTTCTTTCTCTGCTCATTTTCATGAACTTCTCTCACACCCGCTCTGCTTCTCTTCTTCGCACTAGATTGTCTGTAGACCCGAACCGCATTTTATAGCCACGGGGAGAGGAGGATAAGGGTTATCCTCTGACAGCTTCGGATAAGGGCTATCCTCAAACCGACCCTCATCTAGGGTTTCTGACAAACGTCGACTGGGCATTAACTCCTGCGGAGATCGGATCTGTCAGGTGTCAAATCTGTCAGAAGATAATTGCGACGTCAAATCTGTCAGAAGATAAGTGCAGCACAGTCCGACTTTGCCCATGTCTGGAGCGCAATCCGGTTTTGCCCAAGGTTCGCAGCGCAGTTGGGCACAGGCGTGAAATCTGGGTTTATTTTTCTAACAATAATAGTGCTCATGATTTAACCTTTTAGCTTCACAAAATAAATAAGTTCCCACAAAAAAAGAAGAAGATGAGACGGAGTCAATAACAATAACAATTGTTTTCCTAATGTCCACAGAGCTTTTCCAGTAAAATGACATTAACGTTTAAAAAAATAAGACACACTTTGAAAGTAAAACGTAATAGATAGAACAAACTTGCATCTGAGATTAGTTGTTTTTCGCTCTCCCTCAAAGGGCTCCAACAGTGTCAGTGGCCACAGTAAGTGGAACCCTTTGAGGGAGATCTAAAACCAGCTTCCTCATACTCTTCCTCCTCCTCTGTATTTGCCCCAAAACGCTGAAATCTTGGATAAGGCAAGCTCTGTTGTGTGGGAAGGGAATGGGTAGATGAATTTATAAGGAGAAGTAACAGAATATTCGAAGAAACCCTAATTGTTGTATTCGTCCATTATAATTAATACGTGTTCCTCACTGGTGTTCTTAATGCAAAACGTGCTTCCCACTGCCCTTGTAAATGAAAAGGTCGTCCTATGCCCGTCAAACAACTTTACCCTCTCGTTAAAGATAAAGACATCCTTATCTCCATAGAATCTCCATTAGATTAACTGCTTCCACTTGTTTGCTCGTGTTATCTCATTACATGTTACGTCAATTTCAAAGACCATTTCGGATGCAACGGAGTATCAAGTTCATTAGTTACAAGCACATACGCAATTAAAAGTCATTAGTGGTTGAAGTTGACCACTAATTGGCAACAACGTCTGGTATGTCGTTATTTGATGAAGCATAAATACCATTATAGTGGGATGAGTTAGCAGAATCAAGAAGGATATCAACAGTCTAATGGCGAAGAAGAATATAATTACTTAATAGTCGAGATGGAATGGATAAGTACCTGGAATTGATTATTTTGGAAAATATTTTAAAACGAAGGAAAAGGATTCAGGACTAAGACTAGTCCATTTTAGTTAATGGACAAGACTCAAAATTATACCAGGCAAAGCTTTAAATACTTTCAAAGAATGATTTAGCTTTGATCGTCTACTTCTATGAAGGCTACCCAATATCCTATATCCATTTTGAGGCATTGGCTTCGTGTAGTTTGGACATACAGACCCATGTGTTTCCATTGTGGCCATTGTGTGTGGATCTTAGTTCTTTCAAATAAATATGGTGTACGGCGATATTGGCTCTGATCACGTTCAATCCTCCCGCACGTATCCTCATCACTTGCATTTCAACCTCGTGAACAGCACTCGAGAGTTAATATCACTTGGTAAAAATTAAAATGAAATTAATTTAAAAATATAGTTACTATACGAAAATAGCTTTATACACGGAATTTACGTAACTGTACTTCACATTCCTAAAGCTCCATTGCACATTCCATAAACAGATTTATGTATGTGTCATGTTTTTTTATATTATTAAGTGAAAAAAGTTTTGAAACAAACCTTAAGTTTTAGGGATACCACCAAAGAACAAAAACAATCTTAAGGGTGAACCAGCTAAACAAGAGACAAAAGCAGACAAGAAAAATGAACAAAAAATCGGTTCAGCTCTAAAGCACCAAGAAATTAATTCCACCTCCACCTCCACTTCCATCTCCACGGCCTTGGCTTCAAGGGCAAGATTTATGTATGGGCAAGATTTATGTATGTGTAATGTTGATTACAAAGTTCATTTATAAATTTAATATAAATTAAATGTCTATAAATTTTATCATGTATATGGTTGTGTATCATGTGTATTTATGTGGTAATATGGGTTAACATTCACTTCAATATAGAGATTCAGTCCTATATTGTTGCCACCCCTAGGTAAATGTAATGTAGTTGATTCCTTAATAGCATGTTCATGGTGTTTCTAAGATCATCTTATAAATCTATTTTCTTTTTTTCTTTCATGTAGATTGTATTTAACATCTAGTAATTATATGTTTGGTTATTATGTGTTTAGTTATTGTTATATTTATTGCTTTATTTCTTTGGTTTAGTATATTTTATATCGATCTCCTTATGATGGTATGAGAGAAAATTTAATATATTTATCAAAAAATTAAAATCTGATTGATTTGTTTTTTATTTTTGTGTTAATTAAGGGATTTTTGTATTAATAGCTAATCATAATACATATAATTTTTTTTTTTTAATCAAATGCATATGAATTTTTTATACTCATAATGATAAGGTTGTTAGATTACCATATAATTTTGAAGTCATAAAACTATTTATGGTTGTATTTCAGGTTATTAATGTAATTATCACTCTATTTCTATGCATTTATCATTTGAAGAAATTTCTAGTATATTATTATTCATTGACTATAATTGTATCTCTATGTAATGGTTGCAAGATGCTCTATGCAAATATTATTAGGTACATGTTAGTAAAATTAATACTTGATGTATTAGTTATAATATCCAAATATTACTAATTAATTATTCATCAATAATATTTGGATCAATTATTTGAATTCATCCACCATGATGAACGGTTGTATCCACTATGCAAGTGGGAAGCTGATAATTCAAAATTATGAGGGTGGGAAAGCCCAAGTTCAAAATTTCGGAGCCTAGGGCAGCCTTTTTTGTGTTCAACCTGGTGGGGAATCAGAGGATGGTAAAATCCGTGATCTTATTCCTATCGAATTTATTGGGATTTGGGGTGATGAATCCCCCTATAAAGAATATCCCCATGGAATCCCTTCCTTTGGGGGTCCCATATCAGAAAAAGTGTCATTCGCCAAAGTGTCCCCCTTCCTCTTTGGTCTCTCCCGAGATTTCTTTATATTTTTCTTCGATAATCGTGATGATGCAAGTAGAATTCTTACTAGAGGGCCATGGTTTCTGGGTTGTCGAAGTCTCTTTCTTCATAAGTGGGATGTTTATTTTGATCCTAAGACTCAAATATTAATTTTTCTCCCATATGGGTTTGCCTTCCCAATCTTCCCTAGCACCTTTGGCATCTGGACATTATTTATGATATTGCTAAGAATATTGACACTCTGGTCTCCATTGATCATGCTACTCTAGAGCAAACCTGAATGAATGTAGCTCAAATTTGTGTTAATATGAATCTTGACTCAAATATTCAAACCTTTGTAGAGTTGGAGTATAGTTCTTTTTATTGCAAGCAGACCATTGAATATGAAAATAAGTCGGTATTTTGTATAGAATGTTGTACTTAAGGACATCTTCGAAGCTAGTATCCTGTGCTGAAGGTCAAATTTGTGGAAGAACCTGGTAAAGAGCTTGAAGGTCCTAGAATTCAAGCTCAAGGTTGGAATAAAGTAAGGCCTGAAGTTCCAACTCATAACACCCAAGGATGGAAGAGTGTAGGCCCCAAAAAAGGATGTAAACAAGCTAAGCAAGGGCAACATCAAGTTAATAAAGGGATAGTCATTACTGAACTATAAGAGATGCAACCTCCTCATGATCCTATGCAACATGTTGGAAAGGGAAAACATATTATTCATATCCATATCCATCACCGAATACCAGTGAAGAGGTATGTCCTGTTAATACCCCTAATAAATTTTTAGCTTTTGTTGATTCAAATTTGTTTGAACAAGAGAATAAACAAAATATCTAAAATATAGAGCTTCATCTTCCTCAAAAACTTGACTCTCTTGCAAATTCTAGACCATCCCTTCCACCTCCTAATATTTTTAGCCCTGCTAAAATCTCCAAACTCTCAATGTCTTTCAGCCTTGTAGTTGAGCAAATAGTTCCTTTAAAATTTAGTCCCAAGCACACTTGTAGCTCCATGAAATATCCCATTGTTTGTGGAAGTGATAAAAAGTGAGGATGACCTTCTACAAGTGATCATTGGAAGAACAAAGTTGAGGATGACGTTGCTAATGGCATCCAAAAAACTTTATTTCCTCCTATTTTCTTCCAAGTCAAGGATAAATAAAAAGCATTAAACCTCCCCAAACCACTAGTAAGAGAGGTAAAAAATCCTCCAAGATTTCCAAATGAAGCTCCTCTCATGGAATGTGAGAGGTCTGAATGGGCTAACAATACAAAGAATTGTTAGCTCATTGAGAAAAGAACTAAGTCCTACTATTTTCATTATGCAAGAAACCAAACTCGATCAATTCAACTCTACCTCTACTGCTAAAAAAATTTGGAGTAGAGGAGATTTTATTTTTAGTCAAGATAGAGGTTCATTAGCTGGCCTTATTTTTTTTTGGGATCCATGAAAGATAGACAAAAATTTGATTTAATCTAGTGAAATAATCCTTAGTGTCATGTTCCAAGATAGAGACACCAATTCCTCATGGATTATTTGAAATATTTATGCTCCAAATTCTTTATATGAAAGAGAACATTTTTGGGATGTTCTCAGCAACCTCAAAGATTCTTTCAATAATATCCCTTGGACTGTTGCTGGATATTTTAACTCTCCACGTTATCCTTCGTATAAATATGGGGGATCTAGAGTTCCTGATAAAAGAATGGAATATTTTCTTGACTTTGTCAATACTAATAACCTCATGGATGTTAAGCTCAAAAATATAAAATATGCCTAGAGTAACAGAAGATATGGAATCCAGCTTATTCAAGTCAAACTAGATAGAATTTTCGAATCCTAAGAAGTTGTTCAAATTTTTAGAGATTCTAACCTTCAATCTCTTTCTAAGGTTGGATATGATCACAATCCCCTCCTTTTGGAAATTTTCAAAGATATCCCTTATGGAAGGCCCTTAAGATTTGAATCAATATGGATACAACATCCTGACGTCAGGTACAGAATTTCACAATGGTGGCAATAGGTTGGCCAAGTTTGTCATTCTTTCTACCTTGCACATAAATTAAAGCATGTCAAAAAAAATCTTAAAATCTGGAATAAATAAGTGTTTGGCAATTTTTTCGAAATCAAACAATATATTGAAGCCATGCTTCTTTCCATTGAGAATAAAATTCAAGTAGGTCAGTATGATAAAAAACTCATGTTGAGAAAAGAAGCATTCTAGTCTATTATCAAAATATTCCTACTTGCGAAGAAATATTTAAACAAAAATTCATAGCTCTTTGGATTAAATAAGGGGATTTCAACACTAAGTTTTTTCATGCATCCACAATGGGAAACAAAATCCATAATAGAATAAAAGAACTGACTAAAAATGATGGCTCCACAACCTCTGATATTTTGGAAATTAGAGAAGAGGTTTCCTATTTTACTAATCTTCTTGGTGAGAATAGACCACCTTATAACCTTACCTTAAATTCCATGCTCTACCACATTCCTTAGTTGGTTTCAGAAGATGCTAATTCTAATATCCTGACACCTTTTTCATATGAGGAGATTCACTAGGCCTTATTTTCCATGCATCCTAACAAGGCTCCTGGCCTGGATGGATTTCCTCAAATTTTTCAAAATTTATGGGATATTGTTGTCCCTGACGTCTGCTCCTCTATTATAGAATTTCAATTCACAAATTCTATTTCTCATGACTTCAATTTTATCTTTATTGCTCTCATTCCAAAAAGTTTGAATGCTAAATTCATGATTGAATTTTGACCTATAAGCTTGTGTAATGTGGTCTACAAAATTCTTACTAAGGCTATTGCTTTCAAATTGAGGGATATCCTTCCTTCCATCATTGATCCTTGTCAAGGAAGCTCTATCCAAGGTAGGTCCATCCTTGATGGAGTCATTATTATTCACGAAGCCCTTCATTCTATCCATATGGCCAATAAATCTGCTTTTGTTTTCAAATTAGAAATGAATAAGGCCTGTGATAGACTTAATTAGGATTTCCTTGTTTTAGTCCTCTTGAAGTTTGGTTTTCATCCTGATTGGGTTAAGCTAATCAAAGGGTGGATATCCATTCCATTGTTTTTAGTGTTGGTTAATGGATCCATTTTTGGCTATTTTCCAAGTAATAGAGGCATTCATCAAGGAGACCCCATATCTCCTTTTCTATTTATAATAGTTGTTGAGGCTTTAGGTAGAACCATCAAAGAAACTCGCAATATTAATCTTATTTCAAGAATAAAATTAGCTTCGTAGAGCAAACCAATTTCTCATTAGAAGTTCATGGATGACACAATTATTTCCACTAATGTACCTATCTTTGAGGCTAGAGTTATCAAGCATATTTTACTTTTATATGAATATGCTGCTAGACAAAATATTAACTTCCATAAAAGAAAAATCTTCTTTATAAATACCCTAATCAAAAGATAAATTAAGATATATGCCATCATTGAATGTCCAATATTATACTTTCCTGCTACTTATTTGGGTCTCCCTTTATTGATAGGTTAGCCTAATGCTTCAATGTGGAGTAATTGGATTGAAATATTGTAAAAGAAATTGGCTGGTTGGAAAGGGAACCTTCTGTCTCAAGTTGGTAAGGATACCCTTACACAAGCTTCTCTTCAAAATATTCCTATCTACTTCATATTTATCTTCAAATTGTATGCAAGGTTTTGTAATAAAATTGAGCAAATACAAAAAAACTTCCTATGGTCAGGATATAAAAATAAAAATCGTTTTCACCTTGTATCTTGGGATAAAGTCTGTCATCCGAAATACTTAGGAGGGATTGGGCTCAGGATGCTTCACCTCCTAAATCTAGACCTTATAGAAAAAAATGCTTGGAGTCTAATCTTAAATTTTGAATCCAAATGGACCTCCATTGTTAGTTGCAAGTATTTTTAGGGAACTAATTTATTCAAAGTTGTGCCTCATCCAAGAGGGTCCTTATTTTGGAAATTGATTTTACAATCCATATATCTTGTAGATCATGGCCTTAGATGGATATTAGGGGATGAGAAACAAATTGATTTTTGGAATGATAAATGGCTTCTAAACGAACCACTAATAAATAATCCCCATTTGGTTGTCCTCAAAGGATATACTGATATTGTTTTTGGTTTGAATGTCTTGGGTTTTATCTAGTATCAGTATAATAGGAAGACTTGGAATATTATTAGCAGTCAAGATCACCCCGAGGAAGCTAAAGAATTGTAGTTTCTCCTCAACTCCTCAATAATTCCTTGTAGAAGTCCTCTTGATCAATTTTTTTAGGAATTTATTGATTGTGGAGACTTTTCTATCAAGTCAGCCTACCAGCTTTTGGTACCCCATGATGAACCAATAATTCCTTTTAGTCTTGCTTGGCCTAAAATTTTGATTCTTAAAATTTCAACTTTTGTGTGGGTAGCCATCCAAGAAAGGATCCTTTCCAATAGGTGTTTCTTGTGTCTGTCTGATTGGGAATCCTCCCATCATTTATTCCTTGTCTTCCCTTTCTCTTCTGTCATCCTCAATAATTTTTTTGACTTTTTCCACATTTCTTGGACTAAACCATGTTATATTACTAATATTTTCACCCAATGGCCTAATCATTTTTGTAATCTTCATCTCAAATCCTTTTGCTAATTTTATCTTCAAAATTTTCTATGGTAAATCTAGTTGGAAAGAAATCACAGTCTTTTCTAATTCCATGCAAAGCCTATATACAGTCTTGAAAAAAATTCTTTCTTTTGTCACTGAAAATGCCTCTCTCTGTCCTCTTCCTTCTCACCCTACCTCCCGTTTTAAGGTCTCCTTGGGTTTGTCTCTCAATTTTCCTATAGTGAATAATATTCAAATTCATTCTCCCAATATCAAAACACATTTCAAATGGAATCCTCCTCCTTTAGGCTAGATCAAATTGAATGTTTATGGTGCTACTAAGGGTAATCCTGAGCAGGCTAGAGTTGGAGGTATCCTCAAATATAGTAGAGGCAAGGTTTATCCTTACCTTTGTAAAATTTTTGGGAACCCAATCAAATCAAGTTTTTGAAGCTCATGCTATGTAGCATGGCCTGGTTTTGGCTAAAGATTATTTTGATAAACTTGTGGTGGACGGTGATTCCCTCACTATCATAAATTATCTAAAAAATTCTAAAGTTCCATCCTAGAGGATAAGGAATTATATTTATGAGGCCATAATTATTAGTTAAACTTTCAAGGACATAATTTTCCAGCATACTTTTAGAGAAAGTAATAAAGTTGCTGACATTTTGGTAAATATTGGTATCCAATCCATAATTCTGATGACTTGGACCAATAGTCTCCCTCATTATTTTGAACACGTCATTGATCAAGACATGTTGTCATCTAATAACACTTACATCGTTGTGAAGCAATTCAGCCCCTTTTCAAATGAATCACATACCCGTTGATTCTACTTTCTTCATTTTTGGTTCCCATCCTACCTTAGTACATGGGTTACCCATGTTTTTTGATTTCTTCAACCTTGGTTATCGGTTGTTCACCTTCCGAGGTCATATTTTTGGTGATTTTTCTTTAGCATTCTATTTTTCCCCCTTTCTTGTCTTGGTAGTATCATCCATTTTGGCTTTCGATCCCTCCTTTCCTCCATGGTTATCATCCCCTTCCATCTTTGTGCTGCCTTGTTTCCCTCTTTTCTCATTTCCTATTTCTAACTTTATCCTTCCTCCATCTACATCGAACCTTTCCCTCATGTCTCTCCTTGGGTTTTTATCTTTCACCTTGTGCTTTCATTCATGTCGCCAATTAGTTTAGATTTATACATGATATTTTTTAATATTTGTAATTGCCTTTTCTATCATGAATTCCTTGGTTTATGCAATCTTACTCTTCCCCACCCCGTTTGGCATGTTTATCGAGAATATCATTGGGTCATTTTTGTTTGTGAAATTCTAGTTGTTTCTTTTTATTTTGGCTATCCTCTAGTTTTTTACTACCATTGCCTTCCTCAATTGTTTATCCAAATGTTCTCCTATTCCTAGGCTATCACTATGAATTTTGTTGAGCCTTCCATGATTTGTATGGATTCAATTGCTAAAGGTATCATATCAGCCAAGGGTTTCCTTCCTTTTTTTCAAAAATTTGAAGGGGTGGACTCAGATATCATTATGGTGTTCATAAATACGTGGGATCATTGTAGGGTTACCATTTGTAATAGAATGTTTGATGTTGACATTAAATTTCTAGTCGAGCTCACCAGTCAACCTACTAAGGGGAGATCCATAAGAAAAGAAAAGTATAATTGGGATACTGAGTTGAAATATGTTAAGGATAAGGAAATTTAAATGAAAGCTCATATGGGGATTCATCACGAGGAGCTTCCTTTCCCTTGGGGAAGTGTCTTAAAATATATCATGGATTTTATCACTATTGACGACCCAGATAAGGTTTAATGCAGCTTCAATTTTACTTTCTTGAATTATTTTCATGATGTAAAGTTGGTGAACATCCCACATTTTTTTTTAACTCTACCAACTACACCATTGATCACTGTAGAAGGAAGAATGATTTTGAGTTTCCCACTCATCAAGGATTTTTCAATATATTGTATAAGTACTAGATCATTCATTGCTCCCAAGGCATCATTTCATCTCCCCCTCTTATGCCTAAGCCTAGTCCCATAAAGCCTAGATCATCCCAATCAACTCTACAATTCTCAAGTACCCCTAGGCTTTCTGCAAAGAAGAAAAAGGTTATTGAAGATATCCACAATTTGAGGAAGAGATCCAAAAGTGAATCCCTTGAACCTAAACTTGAGTTTGAACTTAAGGCTATGTGATCCTCTATCAAACTAAAGAAATTGGCCTAGCAAAAGGAATCCTTGATCATCAAGTTAGAGGATGATGAAGACGATAACCCTGACCACTATATATGGTAGTTCATCATTAATTCTATCACAAATTACATCTCTCAACTTGTTGATATACATAATGCTCTAAACCTATATTTATTTAGGAAACCCTTCACTAAGGATGTGATCGAAGATCCTACCAAATAAAAAAAGGTTGATGCTGCTCCTGCGGATGACCACAACAAGAGTAAAGATGCTGAAATGGATACTTTGAATGTTGAAATTTAGGAGGTTGGGGTAGAACCTAATTAAGAATCTTAAGAATTTATTTTCTATGTGATGAGGTTGATGGATTCATTTTCGTTGCCTAAACCATATATTTTTTGCTAGTTTTTATTTTTATCTAAGGGTATCAAATGTTCCTGCTATGTTGTATTGACTAATTCCTAAGGATAGCCTTGGTGGTATGCATTTGTGATGGACTACATCCTATTTTGACTTTTGTTGGGCTTTGGATTCTTTAGCCTTTTGTAATCAGGTTTTGGGTCCCTGATAAAACTCGTTCACAATTTAGATTTTTTAACTGATATTAAAAATCATCAATACCTATGAGCATGTGACAAAGTAATGCCTATTGGCTACATCATTGTATAAAAATACCATACACAACTAATTTCTATTATTGTTTATATTTTATACATGATGTAAATGTAACATTAGTTTTTCATCTCTATATGATGTGTGTTATGATTTTAATGTTATATTATAATAATTAAATCAATTGTGAAATTTATTTCCTTATTTTTAAGTCTATGAATGTATAGTATAAGTAATAATTGGTGTCTATGATTACACCATCATTTTTTTGATATTTTACTACCTATGAATGATATAATTTTCAAGAGTGAAATTTCAAAGTAATATTTTCATTTATTTTATTCATAATCCTATTGTCAAGTTCAAAATGTATTAGAGTAATTGATAATCATCATTATCTAACTCTATAGTTCAATTCTTACACACGTTTTTATGGTAAGATTTAAAACTGAGTTCTGTAGAGATATTACTATGGAGCAATATTTGAGTTAATTTATGATTTTTATAGTTTTCTATCAATGTTTGTTGATTTTTAGCATATTTCTAGAAAAGATATTTTATTTGTTACCATTGAAATTTTTAGATATAAGAACAACTATGAGAAAGGACAATGTTTTTTTTTTGGTACCTAATGAATTTAATGTGGTATTGTATATTAATAATCCTTCCTTGAGTATTGAATTTTTCAATGAATTTTAGTTTATTATGAAGTGCTCCATATTTTGTGACCATAATGTTGATTTCATCAACTATTTCAATGAATTATATATATATATATATATATATATATTATTATATATTTTTTTTTTTATATATATATATTTTTTTTTTATACAATGGTAACAATTTTACTCCTATACAATATCTATAGGGTCCTTACTTGAATAGTTTGTTAGTTTTTATTTAAATGCATCAACGTTAGGGTATAAATAGTTAAACTATTTTATGATGTGTTTAGAAAGTTTTAATTTAGATGCTTTTGGTGGATAACAATGAAATATTTCCCCTAATGCATGTGCTCCCCATTTTACCTATTTCATAAGGGTGGTATGGCTTACTAGTTTAATAAAGGATAGAGAACATTTTTTTTTAATTTAGATGCTTTTATTCATAACAAGTATATTGGATGGTATGATGCTACACACAATAAATCTCATTCAAACTCAAATTATGAAGGAATTAAAATTTTTAGGATTTCATTATGCATGCATTTTGAAGCATTAGGATTGAGGAGATGCCTTTTATAGGTATGATGAAATTATGTATCTGATCCTAGGTAGCTAATTTCATTCAAGTCATTATGAAACATAGATAGTGCCAATTTGTAATGTCACCTAAAAAATTTTATTTAGTTAGATATTAGGTGGCATGTGTTTCCACTTTTAATAATGGTGATCCTTGGTGGGAAATATGACTCTAAATATAGTTAAAATGGTAGCTTGATATATGAATATACCAAATTTTCTTAATTATACTAACCCAAAAACAATACACAATCAAAATCCATTTTTTATACCCACTCTTTTACACACTTGAGACTTCCCATGATGAGAATCATATCTATAAATAATATGCAAGAAATGAAATAATATATTTTCAAACATGGGTATGATTTTTTAGATTTATTTTAAAATCTTCTTTTATTCCTTTCTAGCCATAAATTTTAATAAATAATGGAGGGGCCAATACTTCAAACAATATATGATGCTTTAGATTTCAGCTAATTTATCTAACATTTTATCAACTCTTTCAATATTTATGGAGCTACCCAATCTATTTTCATATTTTCTAAAAAGCAGCCCCAAATGGTGTGAGCATATGGATAATAAAGAAATAAATGGTCATACATTTCTAAAATCTTCTCACATAGAGAAAATATAAAAGGTTCTTGAAATCCTCTTCTTTGTAAGCTATTTCTTGTGGGAATTTTACTTTCAATAGCTAACCAAAGGAATGTTGAGTCTTTAGTGACCAAACACTCTTCCAAGTAAAATATTTGGGAGTAGGAAATTTTGATTACTTTAAATCCTCATATACCAACTGACTATGATCTATGATATTTTTATAGAAACTAAACCAACTCATTATTTCATGTAAAAATAAGTAAATAAAACTCTTGAAGCATATTTTAAATTTTATCTACAATTTACTTAGTTCCTCTCCATCATCTAGGTTACTAATAGAAATCCATGATCTAGAGTTACTTCTATTAATATTATCTTTGACTTATAAACCTTTTTAAGCTACAAAATTTTAATCTAGTATTTCATATTTTGAGTCGAATATAATAGGATAAGGATTCAACCAATAATAAAACCAAAAATTTATATAATTCTTCTTATTGATTGACCATATAATATGCTTCTTTATGAAATGTAAGCTATATAATATTAAGCTCCATGTTGACAATTTTTGGCTAGCGTTATTTTCAAAGATGATTTTGTTACATCAAGATAAAATATATTTTTGAAGTAATATATATTCTAATTATTTCCTTGATCTTTGAATAATTTATACCCAGTCCAAGCTTTACCCTTATGGCCAAACACGTACTTCTACAATTCGACAGACTTGCTTCTTCAATATTGTTTCCTTTGTAAAACCAATCCCACTTACAAAGAGGAAACCTAAATTTTTACTTGCATCCTTTCCAAAGAAAGTTTCTTTTAATTTATCAATATCGAATGTTATACTACTAGTAATATTTAAATTGATATAGTATATATATGGATGGATTGCAATGTAGTCTTTATGAATTGTAGCATTTCTACCATGGTTAAGAACATACGTTTCCAACTTGTGAAACACGCCTTCATTATATCCAAACAAGAGATTCAAATCTCCTTTTTTATTTTTTATAAGATTTAAATGAACACTCATCTAGATTGAAATTGTTAAATTTTAAACCCTAAAATACCCATATTAATTCATTGTAAATCTAGGGTAGTGTTAATTAAAAAATACTAAATTTTATAGTATTAAAGAACTAACCAATAACCTTTTCATAGCAGGATAATATAGATTTGAAATTCATGGTCTCATTAACTAAGGGATGAATCAAAATATAAGTAGCATCATCAAACTAGATATAATATTTTAAGGGATCATTATTTGCAACTTTAATACTTTTGATTTTTTCTTCCATTTTTACCTTTTATATCTCTCCTTGATTCTCTACAAAAATAATGAATAGATAAGGATAAAGTGGATCACATTAGTAAAGTATAAAAACTGATTTGAAGTGACTAGTAAGATAACCATTGATCAAAATAGAGTACTTTGTAGTCTTATAATAGCAATTAATCCACTTACACTAATTATTATCAATAATAAACCTTTTGATAATATCATGTAAAACCCTCAAAGAAACCTTATTATATACTTTTTTTTATATCTAATTTTATAAGTATAATTGGTATTTGTGAGATTCATCTATAGATTGAGATAAAGATACAAGATACAATATCTAGATGAAGGAAGCAAGTTACATAAGAAAAATTATAATCTTATGCTAGTTAAGAAGGCAAATACAAATATGTAGAATTATGATAATGTTCAACAAGTGCATAATTACAAATAAAAACTATATAAAATCTCATATTATACCATATTACCATCTAATTGAATTTAAGAATGACATGGAATTATATAGGATATACCCAACAAGAAATATTCTCAATAATGTAACACATGGCGTCAATAAGTGATGAAAAAATCAACTCAATGGATGAGATTATAGTACATATGTATGAGAGATAAATAAATCAATACAATGTAAGAGATCATGACACCTGTGTATAAGGGATAAATACTTCAACACAATATGAGAGATCATGACACATATCTGTGAGGTATGAATAAGTCAACACAATGTGTGAGATCATGATATGTGTATGAGGGATGAATAAGTCAATACAATGTGAGAGATGATAACACATGCGTATGAGATATGAATAAGTCAATACAATGTAAAATATCATTACAAATATGTCTAAGGGATAAAGAATTCAACACAATATGAGATATCATAATACATGACATCTATGAGATACAAATAAGTAAACATCTAAGAAAGATTATACCATGTGCTATGATAATTAATACATAAAATTTTAATAAAATGCACTAACAATATTTTCATGGAATGAAGAGAATGTAGAGCCTCCTATGTAATTATTATATCATCAAGAATATATTTACCAAATACAAAACCACCTTATTGACTTAAGATAACATAATATTTAAGTGTATTGTTTTCTTCTGGTTAAATTATTTCTAGTGAGGAATGTACTCCTCAATTGTGGATTCAATAATATAGTCCCATAATTTTTTATCTTGTCTTCCCAAGTCTTGTATTGTCCCAAAGTCTTACTAATAAAAAATATTCGGAATTATTTGGTCCATTACTCCTTTCTAGTCAATTCATTAAAAATGTATGGTTTGCTATACTTCTTATTAAATCTCTTGACATGGTCATAGGATTGATAAAAATAGACAATAAAATTCTCTATATTTTCCATAGATTACTTCTTAGAATCCTAGGTGTGAATAGAGTTATATATATATTATTTATATACAACACTTGTTCAATACTCATAGTGATAAAATAAAAATCATATGAATTGGAGGCTAAATCTATCAATTGACTAGTATGAATTTTAAGTCTACTAGATTGTGTCACCCTATTATTTAATACACATCAAGTACAAGTAGATATATGATGATAATAAAATTAGGATAATAAGATATGTTGAGGTAATTTTAATATATCAATAATTTTAACAAGAGATATAGTTGTTGATCAGTTCTCATCACACACCTACACTTATCACAAAAAAAATAATCACAAGGAGCATATGACTAGTATCAATGAGTGCTTTTGTTGGTATATATGACTTATAACATTGAAACTTTGAGTGTTATAATGCTAAAAATTATTTATTGTCATTAAAATTTGAAACTACCATAGTACTATTAAAAATACTTATTACAAAGTAAATTTGAAAGCTATTGTGGTAAAAATAACCACAAATAGAAAAAAATACCAAAGGAGTAAATATATAGCTATTTACTAAAATCAACATTAAAGATGTGTGGCCCTAATATTTGAATAAAAAATATAGATCTTTAGCTATAATAGTGACGGTGACATGTGAAATCCTAGTCAGCGACACCATGACCTATAGGCGGTCCTCGGAGGTGGCACCTCCCATATTTGGTAATTCGAACAAGGTTAAAGTCAGAAGAGGCCATAGAAGTATTGCTAGTAGAATTCATGCTCATAACACTTCCCTTAGCACTTTGAAATGGTGGCCCTTTCCTTTCCTGGTGAACTAGAATTTTAACATTCCCATGACTAATCATAGATATCTGAATTGGTATGCTATTCATTCATTAACTCATAATCAAGGCACCTTTAGCAAGAATTACAATTTGATGCATGTCATTCCCCCTACCATGTCGTGTCCACCCTGAGATATTTTCACATCCACCTCAATATCAGAAGAAGCAACCAGCTGCTTAAAGTCATCAGTTCCCCGACTCTTATCAATATTTACACCCTCATATTTTTCAAAGGTAAGCACTCCAATGGCCTAATGATAAAGCATCATAATCCTTCCACGATGTTTTTTCCATTCAATCACAAGGCCTACTTGATGTGGTAAGTTTTGGCTGTGACAGTTCCATCCAACACTAATTTCAAGGTTAGCTTTGATGAGACCCTTTCAGACCAACCTCTCTCGATTGGCCACCTCACCTTCCAGACCATCCTCATTCTCACCGTCACCCATGCTAAAGTCTCCATTCACTTGCTCCCGAGAACATCTTGGAATTAGAAAGGGATCAAGCTTATTTATGATCTCATAGTTTCTCCTCTTATTGGCAATCCTGTCCTTTCTCTTTGGTGCATCAATTTTCCTCTGCACGAGGAGAGCCCAAGTCTGCCAACAACCATCATTCCACCCTACCTATGGCCATCATTGAGCCCAATAACCTTAATATTGAGCCTGACATTGAAAAAATCCTCAACGACCATGGTTTCCTAATGTTATTTAAAAAATTTAGAGGTCATGACAAGGTTATCACCAAGGACTTCACCTCCACTTGGGTTAATGACCAAGTTCTTGTCAGAGGGATGAAATTCACTATCTCTGTTGACCTTCTCACGGATATTACCAAGCTCCCTAATGACGGTTTTAAACTTCATAAAGATAATCATTCCATCCAAGAGGAATTGAAACACTTTGCTGATAGAGGGAAGAAATTGGCTAGAGATGATAAAGGAGGTATTATTCATGAGAAGCTGCCAGATCCATGGTGCAGAGCTTTGATTCCAGTGATGCAATACATCACTATCGACAAAGTGGATGAGCCTTTGAGGAGCTTTCACCTAGCTCTTCTCAATGTCCTGAGAGACGTTAAAGAGGTGAATGTCCCAAAATATCTTTGATGCTTGGTGGAAGTGTCAATTGAAAATTTCTAGAAGAAGGAATCATCCCACATTAAACACCAAGGGTTGTTTCTGGTCATCTATGACCATATGCTTCAGAAAGTTGCCACCAAGGTGGATCTGAACCCTTTCCTATCCATTGAGAAGGAATAGTCTCCTATTGATGTTTTTATGAAAAACTGAAGCTCCACCAACCGTAGAGGCACCCAGAGGGAGGTGGGCAAAAGGAAGAGCCTCGAACAGATCACTTTTGAAACTGAGCCTTCTCTGAATTAGACTCATTTATTCTAGATCGACATTGAGAGCTAAGCGTGAACCATCTAAAATCCTCACCGATATGCTACAGAATATCTACCAGACTCAATCTAAGGCCTTAACTAGCCTTGAGCATTCTATACCTTTCATAATAAAGAGAACAACATGGATAACCCTTCTCTAGAGTAATTTTATTCTTGTTTTGGTTTCCCTTTGCCTTGCACGGGTTTTAGGGTTTTCTTGTGGTGTTTTACTTTAGCTCTTTCATAGTATTTGTTCTGTTGCTAGTTCTATTTTGTGGTCTTTCCCATTGGCTTATTCATAGCCTCTGGTTTTTTTTGTACTCTTGTGCTTTGGCTAGGTTTAGTTGTGAGTTCTTGTTTGGGTGTTTCCCAAGAGGTCTCTCATATTCCTTGCTAGGATTCCTCTCATTTTGTTGTTCTAGCTTCTCAGTCCTTTGTTGTACAAGGTTCAAGGACCCTTTCAAAATGCTTTCTACCAATCAAAAAAAATATAGATCTTTGATAAAATAAAATGTATTCCTAAGCACTCTTATTATGGTATTTTTGTTTAATGGAAAAATTTAGATGGTGATTGTAAAAAATGTAATATATACACCAAGATGAATAACAATAAATAATACTAAAGGATAACATTAGAAGGATTTATACAATAAACACAAATGTTTTATTATATATAAAAAACACGTAAGTGCTCATTTAAAGATAACATCACAAGGTTTTACATAATAGAAACAAATGGTTTATTGTATAAATGAAGTAAAATATTACATAAGTACTCATTGAACTATCTTACGTGAGTGAATTCAGTCCCACTATTGATCCTCCAACTCACTCAATAACCATATTCTAAAATATCACTTAGAAACTCATATGTACTTGAGCTCCAAAATTCTCAAATTGCCTTCCATGGGGATTCCTCATTTAGTTATACATTTTTTGAGCTACTTATTAATATATTTACATGACTAGAGAATAGTAGATGGACATAGTAATATTTTCTAGAGATCTCATTTTCAAAATTTTCCCTTTATTTCAAATAGTCTTAGATACATCTTTCATCTTCTCATCAATTCTTCTTATTATAATTTATGATTACAAAATATATTGAAAATATCACATACTTGTATAGATTCTCTTCTTGGACTTTTTCCACGATATATTATAATAATTTATAATTCTATTATATAATTGAAATATTATAGTCTTCTATAGATTCTCTACATGGACCATTCTAATGATATTCCAATAATCACATAATACTTTCTATGTTATACAATCTTAGAATTTCTATAAATTTTACAAGATATTTTTTTTATTAGTTGAAAGAAGGGGTTTTGAAAGGATCCCTGAACCTTATTCCAAAATAAATAGCAAAAAACCTATTAGGGAGAGTGATGTTAGCAATCTAAATAGAGACCAACATCGAAAAACCACATAGGGGAAACCAAAACAACCACTACTAGGGCAGATAATAAAAATAGATAGATATAAGGAAGACCAAATGACTTACAAAAAACCCCCATAATCCATATAGATCAACCCATGCAGGGGCACCCATGCACAAATAACAACCAAAATAAAAACAAATAAACTTAAAAAGACCCATCAAAATATAGGCCCCTAGCCATTATTTTTGGTTGATGTCTAGGTTATCCTTTTTGGAACCCTCCAAATGATGACCCACATATCCTAGACTTAGCAAAGATACCTCTATTATTTGAACCATTTATACTTGGAAAAAAATCCTCTCTTCAAATAGCTATACCATCTTGACCCAGTCCTAAATTTTCCAAGAAATCAATGGATTTATTACCTACCTTATACACATGCTTGACAACCACATCTCAAAGACCTAAAGGATTCCTTTTACCTCAAAAATAATATTAGTGATAGAAGGACTAGGATATTGATAACCTTTCACTAGATTGATGATATTAATGAAATCAGCCTCAATCATGATCTTACTCTAATTGAAGCTACTAAATAGAGAAATCCCTTGGAAGAGAGCACGAGCTTTAGTAAAATCACTCAATTGAGGTCCCAACTTCTCAGAAAATATGAGGATTTCATCAATATTGTTTCCAATTAAACCACCTGCACTTACCACTCTTTGGTTATCCTTGGAGGTCCTATTTAGATTGAGTTTAATATAGCCTATAGAGAGTGGTTCCTAGGAAATTTTTCTTCTTTCACTTGAATCCAAATTGGAAATAGACCTCAAAAAAATTTTAAAACCCAAACCACACTCTAGAGCTAATTCCCTAGCTAAGGAACTTGAGTCCAAAGAGATGGTAGAGATGCTCTCCACTAGTACCACATTGTTATTGGCATAGATAAAGAGGGCTGAATTAGCTTAGTTTTTAAAACTCCTCAAATTCCTTTTATTCTAGATACGCCACATGATGTGAGCCAAGCTAAATATCTAGAATAGATGAAGTTAGGGATAAAATAAGGGAGTGTCCCATTGGTATAAAATATTAGATATTTTAAAGGAGCATACCAAGTAGACATCAACTAAATTTAAAAAGGAGGATAAAATTTCCTTAGAGAATGGGCACAAATTAAAGACATGTATCGACTCAACATCTAAGCCAAAAATGTAACACCAGTTTAGAACAATTATACCTCAATATTATATATTATATATGGTTAATATTTTATTATCTATAGCAATCCATAGAAAAATATTTACCTTAGGGGTTAATCCCTTCCATCAAACTAGTCTACTCAAGAACCAATGAGGGACATGGTATTCTAGGAGATTTTTTTTTGATTTCATAGAAAATACTCCTAAACTTTCTTCCTTCTAGAAAATTTTATCATCTTCATTAGTATATTTGATGAATTAGAACTTGAAGAGGTCCGAGATCTTCATAAGGACCATTTTCCTAGCTAGAGATAAGTCAATATTGAATAAAACTCTCCATCTCTTTCTATGATTTGTAGTTTTGATATAATCTTTAACCTTCAAAACAAAGGTACATATATAGAAGTCTTTAGCCACTACCATTTTTAGGATCAAAAGCAATGGTTGGTCCATCAGATAGGAATCTAACTAAAAATAAATTATATGACCATTATCCACATTTCGTCTTCCTCCATTTTTAATGTTGCTCTTGTAATTATGTAGATTAAAACAAAATGTTGACCTAGAGTTTGGGATATCATCCAATAGGAAGTAATCACCATTATTTAGATATTTTTATTTTATAATATTAACCCAATCAACTTGTTCATTTTAGGTTAGGTATAAATATTATTTAGCAACTAGGACCTTACTCATTTGGTCCATCATTCTCAAGCCCAAGCCTCCAAAATCCTTTTTGCTATATATCTAATCCCATGCTAGTAACTAAAATCTCTTCTTCTCCTCTGACCTAAACCATAAGAAGGACTTTTGAACTTGCTCGATCTTATACACTAAGTTACCTAGCATCTTGAACAAGGATATAAAGTAAACTTGTATACTCTAAAGTGTATATTTCACCAAAATAACCTTATCTTCTTGGCTTAATATAGCTCCTTTCTAATTGGTAAGTTTACATATCCCTTTGAAATAGGAATCCCATGGTAAGTCAATGGAAACTGTTCTCTCTCATAGTCCAACTCTACCACTATTCTTCTTTGCCTGAGAAATATAGAATTTAAGAAGAATATTTTACTCTTTAAAAATTTAACCTTCTACCCCACTGTCTCTTCATACCAATTGAAGATTTATTTTATTACCTAGGGTTGAAAAAATAAGGCAAGGAATGAGAGAATAGTATCATCTATAAAACTAGTGATGGGAGATCAATTCCATGCTTAGGGTTAGTTTGGTACCAATTATAGAGAAGGAGACCTTAAGAGACCTACCTAATACTTCTACCATTAGAATAAATAGATAAGGGGAGATTGGGTCTCCCTAACAAATATCATGACAACTATGAAAATACCCAACAAGGTATCCATTGATAAGCTCTAAAAATATGACCAAAAAAATACAAGTTTTGATAGTAAATATCCATATCCTATCAAAGCTAAACTTTTTGAGGATCTTAAGGAGAAATTCCCATGAGACCATGTCGTAGGTGTTCATCTCGAGTTTTAGAAAAGATCTTTCTTGACCACTTTTATCCATTGAATGTATGATTTCATGAACTAAAATAACTCCATCTAGGATCTAACAAACTAAAATGAAGCCACTTTGAGTAGAATTAGTTAGAAAATATTAGATAGGTTTAACCTTATTAGCCAAAGTTTTAGTGAATTTTTTTAAGATAGTATTGCAGAGGCCAATGGGATAGAAGTCTTTGAACTCAATGAAACCTATTTATTTTTTAATTAGAGCCAATAAAGTGGTGTTTAAAGCCCTTGGAAAAACTCCAATGGATTGAACTTCATGCAAAGCTTCATCGATATCCCTACCAAAGATATGTCATAACCTTTGGAAAAATATTTTGGGGAAGCCATCCAAGCTAGGGGCCTTCATTCCTTACATGAAAAAGAGTACTTTCTTAATTTCATCATCATTAAACAAATTATTGAGATTATAATTCATTTCTTCTATCACTAGGTTAGAAATGTTTTAATGAAGTTTTTCTTCCACAAAAGCACTTCTCGCACTCATCTCAAAGAGGAGATATTTGAAGGAGACAACCTTCACCCTAATATCCTAGATATCCCTATTTTAGAACCATCTAGTTTAAAAATATCCCTAATCCAGTTATGACTTCTATGATGAAGAGTTGAGGAATACAATTTTTTTGTGTTTCTATATTCGTCTTTGAGCCAAAGTGTTCTAGGCTTTTGTTACCAAGAAACCTCCTCACTGCTTAGGATATTATTAATCTCATCCAAGATTCTTCTCTCCTTCAATATATTATTCTATGAGAGGAAATCCACATCCAATGAAGATTGAATAGCCTATAACTAGGATTTGAGATCATTTTTTTAATATGGATGTCCCTAAAGACCAATTTGTTTTAATATTTGAGATTTATTTGTATTAGTATTAGATTAGCAACCACTTGATTAATACATGGGCTAGAGAATATAATTTTCCACCATTTCCTAATTCTTACCTTTAGTTATATATGAGAGATCCACAAGGCTTCAAATCTGAAGGGTTTGAAGAAGAAAGGAGTATTAGAATCATTACGAAAGAGAAGGGGGCTATGATCGAACACAATTTTGGATAAAGATTTGAGAGAAGAGTCCTCAAATAGATAAATAAACTCTGTGGAAATAAAAAATCTATCCAATATAATTTTTATGTGATGGGCCCTAAGGTATTAGTTAGTCCATGTATATCTAGAACCTTTCAATTCTAAGTCCATGAGCTCCTGATTATTAACAAAAGTAGCAAATTATTTCATAATTATTTTAGATTTTGATGAATGGGCCTTGGGAGATAAAAATCACATGATGTAGAATAATATAAAAGAAATTAAATCTACTAGATGACTAAAGTATGCTGCAAATATAAATCATATAAAATATTACAATGTAACTATGGAGGAAGTGAGCACTCCATTAACAAAGCTATTGATCCATATTATATGCATCACCAATGAATGGTGAGGCACACAGAACTACACTATCCACTAAGTTATCCTATCTGACTATGTCCCCCGAATCTCTTATCTATCTATCTAAGAGACCATCCTTATATAGGAAAAATAGGATACTTGGCAAACACTCTATCTAGTTGTGCAAGGGATAGCTTGCACATGTACAACTTGCACATTGACACTTGTGCATTTATTACATTGCATGAAGTAACTAGATAACTTGCATAGGAAGTAATATAGATATGTATATTGGAGGATACATTTACATAACCAAAATGATGGAATAGAATCTATTTCCAACACCCCCTGTATTACATTATTTGGGTATTGAAGACTTTAGTCTTCAATATTGATTTTATTCATCTTCAGCTTGATCTGGTTCTTTTTATATTGTGATAGTTTTCATGTCAAGGCTTCTTGTCTTTTTCAATTCTTTGCTTCTTGGTGTCAAGTGTCTTTGGTGACTCATTGCTCTCATGATGGTGCAAATCTTGAGTGGATCTGAATTTATCCTTCTTCCTTATTTTGTACGTTGGTAAGACCTAGTTCTTTGTCCTTCATTAGTTTAAAATTTGAGCTCAATGTTAGCATATCTATCTAGAATAAATTTTTGAAGATAACGGTTTAACCTTTGAAGCAATCTTATTTCATAGTTTGTATAATATCCATATTTGAAGTGACAGGACAAAGATGAGTGATTTTTTCTATCACAATGTTTGAATGGATGTGAAATCCATCAATTCATTTTTTTCATGACCACATTGATTGCAATTGGTGCACAATAGATATGATTTGGCAATTTTATGGTCAATTTTAGGAATATCATGTTTTTCTATTTCCTTAATAAGGTCTACAAACCATATGTGCACAATTGAAGTTATTCCATATCGCATAAAATCTTGTTTATTAATATTTCCTTATTTTTGTTCATTTGATTCATTAGATGAATCTTCCTTTGCATAGTTGTTGACTTCAGAAATTATATCATATTATAGAGGTTCTTCCTTTTATTTTCTATTTTCATCATTATAGTCCATCAGGTTCTTGATCCATATTAGCTTTTTTTTCATTCCAGTTCTAAGAGCATTACCAAGTATACCTATAGACATTTGTATGACCTAAATTCTTATAGCTTCCTAATTGAAGTATATAAGCTTGATTTTGAAAAACCTTTATAGATTATTAGGTTTGTGAACTACCTTATGTCTCCCTAGTGATGAACACCTAATTTTAGGTTTTGAAGAAAGCTTATATCTTCCCAAATTGATAATATTAGATAAATATTAATGTTATCAAGTTTTATAGAATGTCTTATGACTCCCTAGTATTTTGAAGTATGATGTAGTGTTTTTTGTAAAAATATAGTTCAATTTTGGTTGATTTTTTACAAGTTTTGTAAGAATCAAAAATCAACTTCTTAACATCATATTACTCTTAATTGAACTAAGCAATTTTTTAATTTTGAAGAGGTTTTGATGTTGGAATTATTTTATCCCTTTTTGAAGATTCGAGACAAGAAAAAATATGTATATATCCAACCTTAATAGAAACCCTTAATAAACTCTTTTATATCCCTTGGATTATTTCTAATTTACAATAAAATAAATTTGATGGAGTAATCCTTGTGGCTCCCAAGTTTGGAAAATTAGAGAAATGATAATAATATTTGCAAAATAATTTAATCCAAATTGAATTCCTTATTCCACCTAAGTAATATTGTGAATATTAATTTAATAATATTAGTCACACTTTTGCTTTCAACATATAATTTTTAACCTTAGTTTATGTAGACACCAAAATGGCACCAATCCGATTATGTGATGACAAGCACTGATCAAATTGACATGTGTAGCCCCTAGGGCAGCCCCTAGATGTTAAAAAGTGGTCCTAACCACTCCCATAGTAGTTTTGGAATGTCAGAGGTCAATTTGGCACCTTTCAGGCACTCTGCTCCCTACTCGTTCCACCCTGGGACGATTACAGACTGGTATTCATCCCACCCCAAGATGATTAGCAACATTCGCTCTAGGGTGGGGTGAATAATAGATTTGACGAGCAAAAGTTCAAACATTGACAAATGTCAGCTCAAATTCACCACTCAAAACCACGTTCAATGCATGGGAGTGTGAGTGAGCATTTTTGAGCTCAAAGAGGTAGTCATAGAGGCAGTCATGGAGTCCTTAATCAGGGAGGAATCTTCTCTCCCCTAATAAGGCATGATGGCCAAGTGGTACCTCTGCATGTTCATTCACAAGAGACCCTCAGGTCTATAAAATGGTGAGTCTTATCACCCCAAAAAGGATAGAGCAAGAGCATTTGGAGCAATGGAGTGCTACTGAATTACATCCTCACCCATCGCTTGTACTTCCTACATCCTTGATCTCTCTTTTGGAAGGGAGGTTATTGGGTGATCATTGGAAGCATAATTTGAACCTAAAACCTGAACATTTGGCCACAATACCCCACCCAATTTTATTAAACAACCCCCTAGGAGGTTTTGGAGCCATCACAAGTGGATTGGTGCCAAAACCAAGCCCCAAATGATAGGTGTCCTGCCCCCGGGCACCCTGCACTGCTGCAGTCCTAATCGCCCCACCCCGGAGCGATTAGAAACCTACAATATATTTCTATACTATTTCATTTGCATTTCATTTTGGGTCACTCATATAGGCTGCCATTCAAATTTCATGTCATTCTGATGAATAATTGCTGTGTTTTCAGTGTTTTTTGTTTTCATTAACATACAGGGAGAATCATTGGATACAGGGCAATCAAGGAAGAATTTGCAATATCCAACATTCTGGGTCATCTCAAAATTCACCGTTTTGATTAACCCAAACTTTGTAGGTATTTTGGAGGTCCCTGGATGGGACATTTAGGAGGTCACTTTCTGGCATCTTGTGATAGTCCTAATCATCCCATCCCAGAGTGATTAGAAATCTGTGGCATATTTCTTGACTTTTCCTTTTGTAGTGTATTCTTGGTAATGTTTTCATGCCTCTATCCAAATTTTAGCTAATTTTGATATGTTTTTATTATAGTTTTAATTATTTTATGCATGCATTAATCGAAGGCCTTGGGGATTGCATGTTTCCCTCCATCCGCAGGTGCTTTTAATCATTTGCTATTTTTATGAATGTAGGATCTCAACACTGGAGGGGCAGCAAGGAATCATATATGCATTCATGCAAGCAGCGATAACATTTGGCCTGCCCATTTCGCATGTGGGCACGTGGAAGAAAGTGTACCATCCTTGGTGTGACAAAACTATGTTTAACGCTCCTAGCCCCTAAAAATGGAGGAGACGTATTGTAACCTGATCTCGATAAAATTAATAAAATAAAGGGATGCACTTTACATTTGCTTTACATCTCATTTCATTTCACTTGTTTCCCCCTTTTCATGCATTTTCATTCGTAGGACTTAGCGTTTTGCATGCTCTTGTTTGCACCGCACCTGGTATGCCATTTTTGCTTCCATATCCTCATGCTCTCAGTGGTGATAAAATTGGGACCCTATCCCTTGATTTTGGGATCAAATTTCTGATCAAAATTGTGTGTTTTTGCTTCCAGGTGTTAATCCTTCAAATGTTGGACTACTGCTCGTGCCACCCTATGATGAATACAGACTGGAATTCGTGCCACCCTAGGATGAATAAGGCATTCGTCCCACCCTATGATGAATATAGATATGCTATTCATCCCACCCCAGGATTATTAACTCTCTATGCAGTTTTTGAGTAGAAACTTAAGGGCATCTGGTGTGGGCAGAGAAGAGGTAGGTTGTCTAAACACTCTATAATTTTTTGTCTCTATTTCTATGATTTTTTTATTTCTTTGCTTGCATAGGAAATTTTATTGCATGTTCCTTTATTTTCACAAGTAAAAATAACCCCACACACCATGAGATAATCTAAACATCAAGGCGTTGGTCATAAAACCCCAACACTTGATCAAGACCAACGGTGGATTTCATCACCACCTTGGCTTGAATTTTGCATACATAACCCTGATCGCTATTGTTGCTAGACGTAAATCCTGATGAAATCTGACCAAGTGTAGCTGAGGTGATTCCCACCGCATGAGGATAATTCTTCTACGGTAGGTGTCAAAAATAGAGTGATTCCCCTTTCATACCGCCTATGTTCCACGTATTGTTTTGCTCTTGCGTACCAATAGTTTCCCTCATGTAAGTGCGGGTATATTTAGAGGTTTGGTATAATGGCCTGGTAGTGGTATATTGAAGGGTCGACCATTTTGGGAGACATATGAGCCCTCATATTGCATATACAAAATTTTTATTTTTACAAAGCTTTAAAAATAAAAATCAAAACACACTAAACCAGATCTAGGGCACACCTTCAATCTATAAATGAGATAATCACTTCTTTGTTTGTGTGGCTCCTATTTGTTTAGCGTAGCATAAAAAATCATAAAAAAGATAAAAACCTACATATCTGGTAGAAATACACCACCATGGTGTACACCCGTAGCCAAGCCCAATCATGGGTAGAAGCTACGAAAAGTGTACAAGGAGGCACAAGTCACCTCCGCTATAGCCCTAAGGACTTGGTCATACCACCTTGGCGGCCTGACCCACAAAATAGTCCACATCATACCATGACAGAATGGGACTATAGAGGCACCCCTTCGAGGGGCACTCCCATTCAACATAGACCCTTTCAAGAAGAGTCCTTACACGTGGCACTCAACATAAACGTGAAGGCTCCCTTAGACACTCGTTATGAGTGGCCACCATGCAATAAAGCACTAGAACAACATAGGTTCCATAAGGAGGGGCCACATGATTACATCATCCCTCCTCTGCCCCTTATTACTGTCAAAAACAATAGGCCAAATCCAAAGCACAAGGCTCTTTAGACAGGTCAAGCCAACTCTGCCCACCCCTTTCACATATATGAAAGGAAGCATGAGGAAGACCACTACATTCCTCAAGAGCAATAAATAGTGTGGGACCAATGAGCTTCTGCACCTGCTATTTATCAGGATCACCTACTAAGGCCAGAGCCTCGAGTGAATACCGCTAACCTCGATAGAGGGAAGCAACCTATAGAGATCTCGGATCACCATGACTGAGATAGATGTGTAGGGGAGGAATCTAGGCCTCATAGACTCAAGATGATGAAATAGATCAACTTGGCATTTGCCAGACATGTCTCCCGCCAAGCGAAAATCACGTAGCTTGAGCAAGACCAACAATAGTTGGAGCAACTATATCACCTTAGCAAAGAGTGCATTCGGTGTTAGACAGATGAGTTGCTCTAGAACACAATGCCTGAGATGGTCCCAATCCATCACACGCATAGGATAGATTTGCATGAGAGGCACAACCCCTTGGTGCGAGACAGGTCTCTACGACCTTATAAAATTCTACCTCCAAGACCTCCTAGACCTGAGCGGGAGACCACCCCTAGAGCCAATGATGGGCACCCTCCGTGGGAACCCACACATGTTTATAGGTCACACCCAAGAACTCCTCAATAAGCCTATGAGGAATTCAAACAAGAGAAGCGGGTTGAAATATCAATGTGAGGGGTGTACCGGCTCCCTCCATAGGCTCAAGTTCCAATTGCAATGAGAACAAACCAAGGGGAAGAGACAAATCTTAATGAACAAAGGCCCTAGAGATTAGATTCTATGGAGACCAAGACTTCTGGGTCCCAAAAGCCCACTTTATTCCAGCTCCGCAGTCACCCTATGCATCCTTTTGTGCCTAAATCCCCATACCCTAAACACTTTAAAATGCCTCAATTAGCAATCTTTAGAGGGGAAGAGGATGTCCAAGAGCACATGACAAGATTCCTTAGCCAATGCTTTGGCATTCAGGACAATGATGCTTTGATTTTAAGAACATTTATAACCACATTCGTAGGCCCTACCTCGGACTGGTTTACCCAGTTGTCAAAGCATAGCATCAGTAACCTGGACCAGCTAGTGGACACATTCCTTGAAAGTTTTTCCTTCAATACCAAGAAGAAAGCATCATTAAGTGATCTAGCTAGCCTCAGGAAGTATGAGGAAGAGACCATGGTAACTTATGGAAATTGGTGGAGAATGTTGCTTTCAAAACTACCTTACCTCCCTCCCATGGCCGACCTGACCCAAATGTTCTCGAAAAGTTGTTTGAGGTCGATCTCCGTGCTATTGCAACTACAAAAATATGCCACTCTCGAGGAAGCCCTAGCACAAGCTAGAATCATTGAGGAGATCAAGATACAGGATGGCGAGATTGCCAAGCCATGCAAGAAAGAGTGGCCCAAAAATGCCAAAATTGGGTCAAGGCAACCGAAACCCGTCATGGTCAATCAGGTTGCTATAAATATACCTAAGCCTGCACAAGCAATACAGTCCCCAAAGACTAATTATCAGGTAGTTCCTCTCGACACCTATGAAAAATAAAATCATATGCAAGAGCAAAATCACCAGCATCACCCTAGGTGACAATTCACACCCTTCATAGAGTCTAAAGACTCCTTGTTTGACCGCTTGTTCACGGTAAACTTGATAAACCTACCAGAAAGTCAACCCATAGACCCCAACACGCCAAAACCCAAGGGCTATAAGGAAGACTTGTACTGTAGATTTCATCGACAAAAAGGACATGACCTTTATGCATGTTGGAAGTTCAAAAGCTTAGTGCAAGACCTAATAGACAACAAGATGCTAGCGGTGGATAATCCCATTGTGCCAAACAACCAATAGATGGAGGTCTTCAAAGACCCCCTACCTGCCCATGATATGTAGGAAAAGACTCTTCAAGTTAATGTGGTGACATAGAACTTCCCCATGCAGGGGTATGTAGGGATGATAAGCATAGTGACTAGGAAAAAGAGGTACCCAAGCATAGCTTCCCCTGCGGTAGCTACAGGAGAGGTTCCATCAACGTCACAACCTCAACAGCACCCTACACAACCTCCTCTACCTAGACTAGTGGCCATAATTCAGACCAAACTTACCCAAAGTATGAGGACCACATCGGCTAGGCTCACCATATACGAGCTCATACAACAATCACCGCCCCATCGGAGGCTATTATGGAGATACTTAAAGCCATCGATTTGTAGCCCCATGAAGGAAATTCCTTCAACAACTTCATGGGACATGTAAAATGATGCACTGAGCCAGTCATCACCTTTAGAGAAGATGAGTTGAAATTGATGACTGGTGATATGGCAGATCCACCCCTGCACGTCATTGCGCGGGTCAAAAAGATTCTATATAAGAGGGTGTTGGTGGACACTGGCTCGTCTAGTAATATAATCACAACAATGGCTTTGAAACACCTCATGTTGCCAGCATCTCACATTGTGGCCTCCACCTATACCCTTCGAGCATTCAATGACGTGATATGCTTGACGGTTTGCATAATTGCCCTGCCCATCCAAGTGGGACAAAAGACTATTCCTACATTGTGCCACATTCTGGAAGGTGAAATGGCCTATAATATTTTACTAGGCCAGCCTTGGATCAGGGACATGAAGTGTGTCCCCTCGATATCCCATCAATGCCTAAAGTACACATACAAAGAGAAAGTGCATGTGGTCCCAGTAGACTTAGAGCCCTTCAAGTATTGCAATGCGGTGCATCTGATGCCACAATCAATCCTTCCATCAACACATTTGGACTTTCAATTGAATCCATCCAAATAGGATCTGATTCTGCATACATCCCCGTTGTTAAGTCCCTCAAATCCCCAGTCGGGTCCATATTCATCATCTAGTCCTTCACCAACGATGCCACCTACGGTGGCCACACCAAAGGACAATGGGAAGAAACCCTTGGAAGAGGCACCACCATTAGTCTCAACCATCTCTACCAAAGAGATGCCTAGCCGAATGGAAGTCAAGATGCCTAGTTCACCCGACATGGAGTGGACTTAGGAATAGCTCCCATTCCCTCCCCCTCAACCACCAATGATCACCGTTGAGATGGCCAATATGGGCCTGGGAGAGTACCTAGTGTGGAACATCATAGCAACACCCGCACTTGAGTCCATGCAAGACATGGGGAGACCTCACCTCCCCATCGACACTATTGTTCCTCTAGGCTACCTACCAAAATAGAAAAATTTTGTGTATGGGGGCATCGATAATGGCATTGAACCTTACCTGCAAGGGGAAGGAGATGAAGAACCCTTTGCTAAGGATGTCAACTATTTGTCCAACCCAAACTTCGCTTTGAGATATCTTTGCCAATGTAATTGGCATAGATATGGGTTAGGCAGGTATGAACAGGGAGTGCGCATTATTTGCCAACCAAGATATCAGATGCCATACGACAAATTAGGAGTAGGGTTCAACCACCCCCTTCCCCTTGACATCGTGTTGGAGAACATGCAAGGCCTAGGGATAGGCAACAAGGATGGGTTGGCAAAAGACCCATACGCCAATCCTAACACAATGTACACATTGGGGGATTATCTCCCATTGCTAACAACCAACCTTGTTGACCTCAACAACCCTTTCCCATCGATCGAGAAAGGAGAAAGTTTGAGGACTCACCTTTAAGAGGGATATAGACAAGGTCAAGAAGGATCTTCAAAAGATGGCGATGTTCCCCTTGAATTCTCCAGCCCTTTTGGTGCGCGGGTGGGCGCGTGCTGGTGTGGCTTTGGCTTTTCCTTCCTTTCCCTTCCTCTCCTTTCTTCTATCCCCCCGCGTTTTTTCGTAGGCGGTTGGCTTGGGGGCCCCCCCTCCTCTAGAATGCCACCTCAAGAGAATCAGGTCCTCCCGCAGAGAGTGGAACAACACTGATGGGACCAAATTAACTTGCTCGAGCATAACAAATCTCACATACCACAAATAGCTATCAGAGACAATGAATTCCTATGGATATCTAATAGTGATTATGAAGATGATACTGATATGGCATATCTCAATCATATGCAATAGCAGCAATAGCCCATGGACATTGACGATATTTTTGAATAGCTAAACATGGGGCCAAGGCATAGGTGGCACCTAAACCAAGCATATTTGGACCAACTACTACACCCACCACTTCATGCATATAGAGAGCACCCTCCACCCAGAGACCTTATAAAGCCATCAGTGCCAAGGGCAGACCCTGTCCTTTTATCCGCAAATAGGGCCGATCCATTTGTGCCAATACCCACAGAGCCAGATCCGGAGCATAAATATCACCAGGGATGTTCGAGTCATCAATCACGTGGTAATGGAGACCAAATTCAATTCATCAACATGATCTCCATTGAATTAACCAGCCCCATCCGTAATCTAGTCGATCCAGTGTGACCATTGTATCTGGACCTAGATGCCATAGACTGGGATCATGCTAACTCGCCACCATCTCCATCTGAGTACTGGCCTTGTGGTGAGATGCTTCATTTCACCCCAAGACCAACTCAGGATATCTTCCATGCTGAAGAGGAACCCAACATTCAAAATGTAGATCTAAATTCAGCAACTGATATCCACCTTATCCCAACTCCACACCAGTTGGATGACGGGTCCCACATGTCATTTGAAGAGATGACTAACATAGACATCGACTCTGATCCAATGGATCTACAAATCATCAAGTTGGGGATAAGTCTATCCCCCGAAGAGCAAGCCGATTACATTGCCCTTCTCAAGGAGAAGAAGGAGGTTTTTGCATGGTCCTACAAAGACATTTCAAGGCTAGACCCATAGCTAGTCACGCATAATCTAATGCTTGATCCGACAGTCAAGCCAATCAAGAAAAAACTACGTAAGATGCACCCAACAATAGCCTTAATGGTCAAAGATGAGATACAAAAGTTGTTGGATGCACATTTTGTCATCTACGTGGATTACCCACCATGGTTGTCCAACATGGTACCCGTAAAGAATCCTGATGGGAGGATTCACATATGCACCTATTTTCAAGATCTAAACAAAGCGAGTCCCAAGGATGATTTCCCCTTGCCTAGCATCGACGCATTGTTAGACGCTACAGTAGGCCATGAAATGCTTTCCCTCATGGATGGTTTCTCGGGATACAATCAGATTCGTATCAATCCCGATGATCAACTAAAAACGACATTCACAATGCCTTGGGGGACATTTTGTTATAAGGTCATGCCCTTTGGCCTTAAAAATGTTGGCACCACCTACCAATGTGCTATGACATACATATTCAATGACCACATGCATAAAAATTTGGAAGATTATATGGATGATCTATTGGCCAAATATATTTTGTGCCCAGATCATCTCGATGACCTGAGCAAGATCCTCGATCACCTCATCGAACATAAAGTCAGACTAAACCCAAAGAAGTGCATATTTGGTGTCACATTTGGAAAAATTTTGGGTTTCATAGTCTCAAAATGAGGCATCGAGGTAGATCCACATAAAGTCAAGGCAATCCTTAAGATGCAAAACATGTCTTACTAGGAGACATTTTGTATCGTAGAAGCTATGAAGGAATCCTCCTCCGTTGCTTGGACCAGCAGGAGTCCACTTGGGCGATCACCCAAGCGCATGACGGTACATGCGGTGGCCACTTCAGTGGTATGGCCATCGCAAAGCGCATTCTTTGCATTGGGATATTATTGGCCATATTTAGAGTGATATTGTTGCACGTATGTAAGGAAGTGTGTAAAGTGTCAACAACATGCTAACTTGACACATGTACCTTCTCAGGCCTTGCAGCTAATCCAATCGGCTTGGCCATTTTCATGGTGGGGCTTAGATCTAATCGGAAAGATCTCCCCTACATCGTCAGGCCATCACACGTTCATCATAATGGCCACATAGTACTTCACCAAGTGGGTGGAAGCAATTCCGCTTACCTCTACGACTGGGACCCGCATTGTAGAGTTTATTTTACATAACATCATATATCATTTTGGTATTCCATCCAAGATCATTTAGGATAATGGGACATCATTTAAGAACAAAAATGTGTGTACTTTAACAACAAAATACAAAATTCAACAGAGTTTTTTGATACCTTATTATCCGTAGGCAAATGGGCAAGTAGAGGCATTAAACAAAATGCTAGTTGACATCCTTAAAATGATGGTCATAGATAGTCATAATGATTGGCACATTCAAATCCCACTTGCTCTTTGGGCTTATCACACTAGCATTCGAATGCCCATTAGAGAAACTCCATTTTCACTAGTGTACGGCTCTGAGGCAGTCATGCCTCTCAAGTTGGAAATACCTTTCCTACACATATCAATGCAAGAGTTCATCAATGATGACACTGTGCAACAGGCCCGGTTAGACAAGCTTACATTGCTCAACAAACGGCGGTTCAATACTCTTGAGCATTTACATATCTATCAAGAGCGACTCAAGAAAGCATACAACATGAAAGTTCACCTGAGGGACTTTCAGGTTGGTGACCTGGTCTTAAAAGAGAACCAACAAAATTCTAACTTGTCGCCTCATCTAAGGGACAATTTTGCTGACAAAATGGTTAGGTCCCCATGTAGTTGATAGTAAAATAGGACCTGGAACATATCGGCTCGCCTCTCTTGAAGGAATCAAGGAACTAGAACCCTTAAACATCATTCATTTGAGGCCATTCCACATTTAGATAGCCATAGCCCACCCCCAAAATCTCCAAGGATTCTAGCAATCGCTTGGTCAACCCAAAAATGCTCCAAGGATTCCAGCAATCGCTTGGTCAAACCAAAATCTCCAAGGATTCCAGCAATCGCTTGGTCAACCCCAAAAGCTCCAAGGATTCCAGCAATCGCTTGGTCAACCCCAAAAGCTCCAAGGATTCCAACAATCACTTGGTCAACTCAAAAAGCTCCAAGGATTCCCACAATCGCTTGGTCAAACCCTAAAATGCTCCAAGGATTCCCACAATCACTTGGTCAACCCCCAAACACCCCAAAGGTGCCCATAATGCCTTTGGTCAAACCAAAAGCACCAAGGATTCCCATAATTGCTTGGTCAACCCCCAAACACCCCAAAGGTGTCCATAAACCCTTTGGTCAAACCAAAAGCTCCAAGGGTTCCCACAATCGCTTGGTCAAAAACAAATATTCAAAAAAAAAAAAAAAAAAAAGATAATCAAAAATAACAAAAAAAATTGCATCTCCTTCCATGCATACTCTTAAAAATCAAAACACAAAAATATAATAAACTACATTAGGCATCGCATCCATACATGGCATATTTGCTGGTCATACATGTCATAAGCACCATAGACTATAATTGCTAGGCAATTCCATCATTTTCCACATTCAATCCATTTTGTAAACACATCCATCCAAAATAATGCCATCCACATTTTTTTATCATAGTTAGTTGTCTACTAATGTCTTTAGGGTTTTTGTCATTCAGTTGTCTTTAGATTTCTAGCCAAAAACTATACAAATTCAGACAAATTTTACAAAGGTAGAGTTTTACTTGGATCACACCTCGTTACGTAGCATCCCCACACAAGTTAAAACACATCAAAAAAATTCCAAAGTTGTGTGAACATAAGAGAAACCTACAAAGTAGTCTAGGGTACCATAGGTGAAAGGTTAGCTTGCTCATCCCCCTGTGTGAATGGTTCGAGAATGCTGAGAATTGACAAAATGAAAAGCTCTTCCTCATCCAATTTCCAATAATAAATAGTGGTCTTCACCACTAACAAGAATCCTAAAACACCTTTTGGTCCCCAAAGTCGTAAGGATTCGTACTACACGCCCCTGAAAAGGATGGGTAGTCATCCCCAAGGCCTAAAAGATCAATGCCATTACATAATCATAGCCCCAACCACCTTTGGTCCCCAAAGTCATAATTATTCGTACTACATGCCCATGACAAGGATGGGTAGTCATCCCCAAGGCCTAAAATATCAATGTCATTACATAGTAACATCCCCAATCACCTTTGGTCCCAAAAGTCGTAAGGATTCATACTACATGTCCCTAAATAGGATGGGTAGTCATCCCCAAATCCAAAATGGATCAATGCAACTCACAAGCCAACAACCTATGAGCTCTCTTGAAAAAAAAAATTTTTTATTTTTTAAATTCTTTTTTCAAAAAAAAAAAAAAAAAAAAAAAAAAGTGTTTTCATCACTATGTATGAGAGCAAGTATCCCAACATGTTGAGCAACCGAAAGACGTTTGACCTTGAATCCCTAGAATTCTCAGCATTCAAAAAACCATCTAAGTGATCCTCATTATGGGTTTGGTGGACAACCTACTTGGCAATGGCAGTATCCTAAATGCATGACAATATGTCTATCACATTAGCTTTGTGTGTGAGCAGACCAATATTTGCATGTGGATGAGCTAGCTTATGGTACCTTAGATTATCCTGTGGATTAATCTTACTAAATACAACAAAGGAGTTAGTGGAGCTAATTAGGTGATCCTCAGTACAGGTTTGGTAGACAACCTACCTGACACTAGCGGTATCCTGAAAAATACAACATAAACAAACTCAATCACACACATAGGGATGTGAAATAACTTGGTCAAACTCAAGTCTGATTCGTACCTTATTCAAAAGTATTGTGAGATAAATGTACAGTCTTGGCTAGTTAGTTAAAACATCTAAATCTCAGAAAATCCTTAACTACATTCCAAAACAAATTTTGTATATGCCCATTCTTGCCTGACCATCAAAAAATACAAAACAATTTATTTTTTACACATACAAAGTCATTCCACAAAGTCATCACATAGTACAGAAAGCCAGTGAATCTTGTACAGTCTATGGTGCCACCGACAAGTTATCAACAAAATCATTCCATCCATTCCATATGCATACATCATATAATTAGAAACATTTGCATTAATAATTACATATGCATCCATAAACATAAATAAATCTGCATGAATAAACCACAAACCATAACAAAGAAATAATCCAAAAAGAAATTCATGTATATATATCGCCAAAATTCCCATAGGCTACAATAAGTCGGTCCTCTGACCTCGCAAAAACATCAAAAAATCAAAAACCTCAAGCCTAGGGAGTTGGCCACCATGATCACATAGGATTGGTGCAACTCGGACTACCCCCAGTGGTGTGGGTCCTATGGGACCTCTTAGGGCGGCTGCTACCAGCCCCCGCATCACACCCACTAGCGCTACCCTCACCCACCCACCTACGATGAGAGGAAGTAGACTGCTCAGTCTCATTGTCTCTTGTTCGACATAAAGATCCACCTTTAGTGAGCTCAGGTAACTGCCCATCGAGGAAGATAATCTCTGCCTCCAACTCTAACCGATGATGGACCAAATCCATCTCCCGTAGATGGTATGCAACCAATGCATCATCGCGTTGTGCCAACTGAGTCCACAGGAGATCCCTCTCCCATGAAGCATCTGTGTCCCCATCCTGTCGGTGGTACGCAGCCAATGCATTCTCCCACTCTGCCAACTGAGTCTGTATGAGATCCCTCTCCTACATAACCTCCCCATGCTCCTCATCTCATCTCTGTAGTAGATCCTCCAATCATGCTATCTCAACATGATACATAGCATCCATGTCCCCTAGGACTGCCTGAGGCATGAGCATCTCTGGGATGGTGGGCTACTCCGACACCCACTGCTATGGAATGTCCTATATATCCAGCTACCTCGAAACCCCTATGTCATCCCCAGTCAAGTTGTCAACCTCCACCATATCCACATCATCATGTGGAGCACCCCAAACCTCCCTTGATTCCTCTGTATCCTCACCACCTATTGCTACCGCATCTGCACCTCCTAGAGGCCCCTCACGCCGCCATCACCACATCGTCACCACTAGTCATACTCTGCAGTCGACCCAACATTGTCCACATTAGGGACATCAATCACTGCATCTGACTCCTCACCCAATGGATCAATAATTGACCAGGACAGAGTCCTCTCATCGCCCCGATGCCGATAGATCAAAGGCTCACCAGGCAATCCCTGGCAAACCCTAAACTATCGAGTCACCTAGACGTATGGGAAGTACTCCTACTTGGTCCTGTGTCACCCGATCAGCCACCTCCTCCTACACACCTACCAAAGCCACTCACCAACCTCAGGCCAGGATGGATAGTCCTGATATGGATGCTAGAACACCTCCCCTAGAGTAAGCCACGAGAAGGCATCAGCATAGTTCCCTACGACACCTGCCCACCACTGACTCTACCCCTACTCCTATGACCTCCACCATAGAGCAGCATAATCGATCTCCCTTTCCACCATCTCTACCCGAGTGGTCCACGGAAAACCTTGTGGCCACTCCACAACTATGTGCTGCCACCCCCAGCACTACAATAGGTAGCTGCATCTAATCCCCTTCCACCTCTGATAGCGGACCTCGTACAGGTCATCATAAAGTTGTGCCAATAGCGTTTGACCCCACCTCATAATTAGATGTGCCTCCGTCCGACACTCCATAAGTCTGAACACCACATCAAGCAGGTTCCAAGGGAACTTTACACCTGAGGAGTCAGGAAGTAGAATGTTGGATATGAGAGTCATCAGCAGTGCATGCCTCACTCCCAACATGCCCTTCTTCAGCCATCACCGCACCAAAATCCTTCCAATTAGGTAGTCCCCCTTTGCCCTCTCCATCGCCACATCCACCCCCATCTCCACTGCATGCCCAAAGCACTGTGTTAGCATCATCGTCCACTAATCACGAGGAGTAGTCCAAATGGGCATCCCATCTATCGAAATCCGTAAAATCCGATAAACATCCTCCAAAGTCACTATCATCTCCCTTGTTGGGAGATGAAAGGTGTTAGTGTAGGGATCCCATAAATTAATCAGGGTAATCAGATATGCCCGATCCCCCACCATAGGCTCTAACCGAGTCACATGCTTGAGCCCAAGGGCATCAAGCCACTCCCAGTATGCCATAGTCAGTTCCTCTCGTGCATCCGAAAACACCGTCGGCTGACGGTACCGACTCTTCACCACCTGAAAACACAAACAACATAAAAACATTAAAAACATGACAACCAAAAAAAAAATGTACAGCAAAAACATTTAACAAATGTATAGCTAAAACATTCAACAAATGTACAGCCAAAACATTCAACAAATGTATAGCTAAAAAATTTAACAAATGTACAACAAAAACATTTAACAAATGTACAACTAAAACATTCAACAAATATACAGCTAAAACATTTAAAATGAACAACAAACAAAATAAAAATAAAAATTTAAACTAGGGTTTAATCTTAGTTTAAATGCAAAATACAAAAAAAACAAACAACATTTTTAACTAGGGTTTCTTAATCTTAGTTTAAAAAAAACAAAATACACAACTTTTTCAACTAGGGTTTCTTAATCTTAGTTTAAACAAAAAAAAAAAAAAAACAAAATACACAAATTTTTTAACTAGGGTTTCTTAATCTTAGTTTAAACAAAACAAAAAATGCAAAATACAAAAAAAAAAAAACAAAATACACAACTTTTTCAACTAGGGTTTCTTAATCTTAGTTTAAACAAAACAAAAAAAACAAAATACACAAATTTTTTAACTAGGGTTTCTTAATCTTAGTTTAAACAAAACAAAAAACACAAAATTGTTAGCATATCTTAGTGATATCTTATTTATTTCATTATTTAGTTTTCATTTTAGGCGTATTGTTATTTTCTATAACAATCCCTATTTTTACCTCGGGTGGTTCCACAACCTCCGGGTTTATTTTCAGCTGCCAATGTATTATTTAAATGTTGCTTCCATAATGAAATATAGTTTGCATTTCAACATGGTATCAGAGCCATAATGGTGGGAGAGAGAGGAGGCGGAAGCTGGCTGGTCTTGTTGGGAGAATTTTTTTTTTTAAGGAAGGTTGCAGGTCTATTTTTTTTCCAGCGCTGGTCTGGAAAATTTTTATTTCCCAATGCTGGTCTGTGCGTGTTTTTGCTGAGCATGCATTTAAAAAAAAAAAAACATAGACCCCCCTTGTGCTACGCACCTCCTGTGCGTGTTTTTTTTCCCAGCACTAATTTCCCAGAGCCCCCCCTGTGCGTGATATAAAAAAAAAATTCCCGTGCATCCTCCACCCCCCCATCGCCGTGACGTGATTTTAATCATGCACGGCCCCCGCACACCCCCATGCCGTGACGTGATTTTAATCACATGCGGCCACCAACCTTCCCCCCACTCCCCCAACACCGTCGCGTGATTTATTTCATGCGACGCGCATCACGACCCCCCCCCTTTCCCTACGTCGTGCACACGACACGACGTGTGACTCGCGGCAATAGCTGCCATGGCCAACTGCAGCAGCAGCCACCGCAGGCTGTCCATCCGCCGGCCACCTGCTACAGCCGTGGGCTATCCAGCCACAGGCTGCTTGCTGCAGCCACACGCTGCGGATGCCATCGCGGGCCTCTTTCCGCCACCAGCCACGACTAGGCAACCGTGCACGGGCAAAGGGCTGGGGACCCTCCTCAAATAGGAGGGGGTCCCTGATCCTTTCGGATCAGCCCGCTAATCCACCTGGTGGTGGACTGTGCGGTAAGGCTCAGGGAGCTTGCAGGTCGGGGGTTCCAATCCCGCCGACTTCCCCTTGAAAAAAAAAAAAACGTAAAAAAAAAAAAAATTTCTAAATTTTTTTTTTAATTATTATTATTTTAGTTAATTTTTAATTTTAATTTATTTTTCTATAGTTTTAAAACTATATAAATTAAAATTTGATTTTAATTTATATTTTCATAGTTTTTTAAACTATATAAATTAAAATTATTTTTTTTAACTTTAAAAATATATAATAATTATTAAAAAAATGCTTTGTTAAAGAATTTTTTTTTTGGGGGTATTTTTTTTCCAAAAATCACAAGGGGAAAGTGAGTAATTTTTTGAAAAGCAATTTTGGCATTATTGTAAAGGTGCATTTTTGGCTGCGACACCTAGTGGGTTATTTCTGTGGGCACTTTTATGTTGTATGTTGCATATTTCATTTTTTGCACTATAACATTAAAAGTTAAAATGAAATTCACTCCTAAGTCCCTGGAATAATTAAAACCCATCTGTGCAATTTATTGCACTACAACGTTCGGTATTTATGATACCTCTGGCCAGCACTTACAAGTAAAGCTATCGTGATTGCGCTACTGTATTCGTTGCCTAATATAGTTGCTACAATGACGTCTAAGCTTGTTCTTTATAAATCATCGGGGAGAGATAAGTTTGCCATTTTGCATTTTTTTACTCCATCCATTCCCTAATAGTTCTTGTGTTTAGGCGTAAATCTTGACAAAATTTCTAAAATCCAAAGTGTTTAGGGGAAGTTACGCCCCATGCATGAGGATTGCAGACTTTCTATGGTAGGTGCCATCAACAAGACTATTCCCTTTTAGTACTGCTTAAGTTCCACGTATCGTATGATCTCTAAAAATTACCTATAGTTTCCCTCACGTAAGGGTGGGTGATTTTTTTTTATCTTTCTAAATACCTATAGTTTCCCTCACGTAAGGGTAGGTATTTTGTATGGTATAACAACCTAGCAAAAGGTATATAGAAAGGGGGACCAATTGGTGTTATAAGGAACCTTCACCATGTCTACAAAATTAATGACTAATTCTCATCATTTTTTGAAAGGTCCTAATTACACACCATGGAAAAACAAGATGAAGTCTATCCTAGTCATGGATGACTTATGGGATGTTGTATCTTGAGCAACAACAAGACCTTCATCTGCTACTGGTGCTACAGCTCCATCTACTACTCAAAGGGACTTTGACAAGCTAGACATCAAAGCAAAGGTGCTCATTTTGCTTGTTGTGGCTGATGAAGTTCAACCCCTTGCTGACTATGTAAATAGTAAAGAGGCATGGAATGCCCTTAATACAATCTATGAGGGAAATAATGATTCCACTATTCTATTTCTTTAATCTCAATTACCTAGTCTAAGCATGAAGTAGGGGGAGACAGTTGAATTTTTTCTTTGCAAAGTGTTAGAATTGAAAGAAAAGTTGAATTCTTTAGGAGAACCAGTTGAAGATAAGCTCCTTACCTCAATTGTATTGAGAGCTTTACCCGATTCTTATCGGGTGTTGATTACTTCCCTTCAGGTGTCACAACGAAAATTTACTTTTGTAGAATTGGTTAATATGCTTCAAGAGGAGGAGGCATGCCAACTATAGCGAGATGATTCTTCTAACACTGCCCTCTACATCAATAGGAAAGGGCAAAACCAGAATAAGGGTAATTTTTAGAAGGGAGGGAATTCACAAAAGGATTCAAAAGGGAAACAAACTCAACAACCTCAATAGAAAAAGCACTATTGCAAGATCTGTGACAAAGAAGGTCATGATACAAATAGATGTTGGCATAAGAATAAACAATCACAACATAAAGGTCGAAACAAACCACAAAAGAACAAACAACAAGTGAATGTTGTTGTTGAAGAATCTGACACGGATTCTGAGAGAGCCCACAAAGTTCTCATGACTACCACAGTGTCCAAGTAGAGGGATCCTATTTGGTATGTTGATTTTGGAGCCAGTAAGCACATGACTAGTGACAAATCATGGTTTGAGTCTTTTGAGGCCAAAGAGGGCAAACTTGTCACTATTGTTGATGATAAAACCTACAAAGTTCAGGGAGAAGGTACTATTTTAGTCATTCTTCCTAATGGCAAGTGTCAGATTGACAAAGTTCTCTATGTTCTAGGATTGGTAAACAATTTTTTGTCTATCACATAGATTCTGGACAAAGATATGGTTGTGCACTTTAGTGTTGAGGGAGGCAAGAAGTGTTGTTCTATTACCAGGAGGGGTAAGAACATTGCCACTGCTTCATATAAGTATGGCTTATTTGCCTTAGATGCTATCTCCACTCCACATGTTGCCATGAAAGTCTCTACAAAGGAGGCAACTTCCCTATGGCACAAGAGATATGGACGTTTGAGTTCTGGTTACTTACTTGAGTTAAGTAAGTATGAAATGGTAAAAGGTCTTCCTTCCTTTTCTACCACTTTACCAGTTTGCTCTAACTGCTTGGCAGGAAAGCAGCATAGAGTGCCTTTTGAAAGGAGCTCTACAAGAGTAAATAAACCTCTGGAGTTAATTCACACCGATTTGTGTAGTCCCTTCACTCCCAATAGTTATGGGGGTAAGAGGTATTTTTAGTTATTCATAGATGATTACTCATGAAAGATGTGGGTATTCTTTCTTCAACTAAAATTTGAAGCATTTGGCTTCTTTCAGCAATTCAAGAAATCTGTTGAAAAGGAGTCAGGGACTTCTATAAAGAACCTTCACTCATATCAAGGGGGGGAGTTCACCTCTAAATAATTCTCTGAGTTCTTGAAATAAAATGGGATCACACGATAGTTAACTACTGCTTATACTCCTCAGCAAAATGGAGTTGCTGAAAGGAGGAATCGTTCCATCATGGAAATGGTTCGTTGCATTCTCACAAGAGCTAGTATTGAGCAACTATATTGGGTAGAAGCTGTCACCATAGTAGTATATCTATTGAATAGGTCACCCACAAAGGCTCTACAAGGAATGACTCCACAGGAAGCATGGAGTGGTAGGAAACCCTCCATTTCTCATCTACGCATTTTTGGATGTAAAGCTTTCATGCACATACCAAAAGAGAAAAGGAAGAAGCTAGATGTGAAGATACTGAAGTGTATTCTTCTTAGGTATGATGAGCACTCTAAGGGTTATCTTTTTATTTATCCCTTAACCAAGAAGATACACATCAATAGAGATGTAGTTTTTGATGAGGCTTTCACATCAGAACCCACATCAGATGTATACCTAGACCTTGTGGAACCTAAGATTAATAAATCTCCTTCATCAAAATGTCTTCATCTTCTTCAACACCTCAGAAGAAGAATCCCAAGTGGTATACAAATACAATAAAAGACTCTAAGCTATCCACTCCACCAGATTTGACATTGTATAGGCCTCGTACTCATAGCATGGCTCGACAAGAGAAAGTTGCAACAAAGAATACTGGGGTTGATGAACTGTGTCAATATTTTGAGGAACTTTTTGTAGATCCAGAGAGAGATACAGAAGATATGGATATTGATAGTGACAAGGTATTTATGTCTTCCATAGATGATCTTGAACCCGCATCAGTGCAAGTTGCTCTTGGTGAGCCTCAGTGGAAGGCTGCTATGGATGCAGAGTATAAGTCTTTGATGAAAAACAAAACTTGGAAGCTTGTCGATATACCATACGAAAAGAAGCCCATAGGATGCAAATGGGTGTATAAAGTGAAGTATAAGGCAGATGGTACAATAGATAAGCATAAGGCCTGACTTGTTGCAAAGGGCTATGCTCAAAGAGAAGGCATTGACTATGAGGAAACTTTTGCACCTACTACTCGGATGACAACCATTCGAGTTCTTTGTGCTATGGCAGTGCAATATGGGTGGAAAGTACACCAAATGGATGTCAAGAGTGCTTTTCTAAATGGTGATCTCCAAGAAGAAGTCTACATGACTCAACCAAAAGGATTTGAAGTGGAAGGCCAACAATAGAAAGTTTGCAGATTGGTAAAATCCTTATATGGTTTGAAACAAGCCCCTCGGGCTTGGTATATAAAAATGGATCATCACCTTTTACAGACATGGTTTTAAGAGATGTTCCGTCAGATGCAAACCTCTATTTTAAGAAACAGGGTTTTGAAATAGTGTTGCTTGTACTCTATGTTGATGATCTGCTCATTACGGGAGTTCAAAAACAATGATTTCTACTGTCAAAAGAGACTTGTGTCAATATTTTGAGATGTCAGATCTCGGACTTCTCCATTATTGTCTTGGTATGGAAGTCATCCAAAAGGAGCACTCCATCAAAGTGTCTCAAAAAAAATATGCCAAGACCCTATTGGAAAAATATTGCATGATTGATTGCAAGCCAATGGCAACTCCGATGGAAATAGGAATTCAGTTATCATGATATGATGATTCACCTTAGGTAGATGGTACTCTCTATCGCCAGTTGATTGGGAGTCTCATATATCTGACCAACACTAGGCCAAATATCGTATTTGTTGTCAACTATCTTTCGAGGTTCATGTAGGAGCCTAAGACTACACACTAGAAAGCAGCAAAGCGCATTCTTCACTATGTCCATGGCACAATGGAATATGGCCTAGAATATAAGAGGAACAACAAATTCTTCTTACAAGGATACATGGACTCCGACTATGCCGGATCATATGATGACCGTAAATAAACTTTAGGATATTTTTTTCATCTTGGATCTGGTCTTGTCTCTTGGCACAACAAGAAGCAACAGGTGGTTGCTATTTCATCAATAGAGGCAAAATATCATGCCGCATGTGAAGCTGTGTGCGAAGTGATATGGTTGCATCACATCCTCACAAGTATGGGTCTTCCATCAAAATCTCCAATACACTTGTTCTGCAACAACATGGGTGTTTTGAATCTTGTCAAGAATCTAGTACATCATGAAAGAACCAAGCATATTGACACACATTATCACTTCATTCAAGACGAAGTTCCAAGGCACCGAATTCAGCTCCAGCACATTCCCACCAATTCTCAAGTTGCGGATATTTTCACTAAGGCACTTGCACATGTCAAATTTGAATTGTTTCACAGCTCTCTTTGTATTACCAACTGATGTAATCAGGGGGGATATTAGTAGTTCTTCAATTACATAAATAATGTAATAAGGGGGGATGTTAGCATATCTTAGTGATATCTTATTTATTTCATTATTTAATTTTCATTTTAGGCGTATTGTTATTTTCTATAACAATCCCTATTTTTACCTCGGGTGGTTCCACAACCTCCAGGTTTATTTTTAGATACCAATGTATTATTTAAATGTTGCTTCCATAATGAAATATAGTTCACATTTCAACAAAAATACACAAATTTTCCAACTAGAGTTTCTTAATCTTCGTTTAAACAAAAACCAAAATAAAAATAAAACTTTAAACTAGGGTTTAATCTTAGTTTAAATGACAAATACAAAAAAACAAACAAGATTTTAAACTAGAGTTTACTTTTAGTTCAAAGCACATAATACAAAAAACCAAACAAAAATTTAAACTAGGGTACAAACACAAAATAAATTATTGTTTTTTAACTGTAAAATAAAACAAGCAAAATAAAGAGAAGGAGCACTCACGGGTCTCGCATCGGCTCCACCAATGGATGATCCATTCTATGAACTCATTTTTTTCATGAAATCTCGATATTTCTCTGAGACGCAGACTCGAACTCCTCCTCCTCGCTCCAAATCACCAAAAAAAAATAGATTGCAAATGAACCCAAAACCTAGTTTTGGCCCTTATATAGGCTTTTAGGCCTGTAATCGTTCCACCCTAGGATGAGAACTCTAGTTAGAACTCATACCACCATGGGATCATTACAAAACTAGTATTCATCCCACCTTGGGATGATTATAGAGCAAGAAAATCAAAAACAACAAAAACTGCATCCAAAATGCCCAAAAACAACAATAAAACTACCAAACAAAGGCACCTTTGTGCCTGCGATTCTTGGCATGCAAAACTAACGTTGGGGTCACAAATCCTCACTATCCTACTCCCTAAAAATGCTACCATAGCCGGACCACTCCACGGGAGGACGGATTTTTGAGAATTTCATCCCCAAACAACATCACAAAAAGGGTCAAAACCCACCAAAAAATAGGAATAAAATTGTCGAACAAAGGTGCCTTTGTGCCTGAAATTCTTGGCATACAAAATAGACATTGGGGTCACAAATTTTCACTATACTACTACCTAAGAAGGCTACCATCGCTGGACCGCTCCACAAGAGGGTAGATTTTTGACAATTTTAGCTCCAAAATATGTCACAAAAAGGGTTCAAACCCACCAAAAATAGGTCAGATTGTTCGAAAACTGCATAAGCATTCAATAGAAAACAACTAAAGGTACCCTTACAAAAGTCATCTTGGTTCAAGTGACTCATCGCTTTTCTCATGTCGGTCATTCTCTCATCGATTCATCACTTGAGGGGCTAGTCACACTTAGTCACCAATCAAAAAATACACACCCAATCAAGGAAATGGCATGCATTCAAAGAATCATTGACAAAGACAATCACGCTCCTGCTTAGGGAAGAAAACAAAAAATTATCACAAGCTGATCAAATACTTGGCATTCTAGAATTATGAACTCAAGGTTCCAACAGACAAAAGTTCACGCCCTTTGCCTATTCATGACTTAACAATGTCCAAGATCAAGTAACACCTCATCGAAAAAGGTTAACACTTGAATTAAGCTCCTTAGCTCGTTAGAAGTAAGGATTCAAGAATGCGTGCCCTTTCCATACATGGGGTATCAAAATTTGGTTAGGTTACGAAGAAACCCTAATCATTAGTGCTTTGGTTATCTATTTTTTCTCAACACTGCACCACGCATAGTGCATCCCAAAAAGGGGCATCTATAGACACCAAAATGGCACCAATCCGATTATGTGATGACAAGCACTGATCGAATTGACATGCATAGCCCCTAGGGCAGCCCTAAAAGGTCAGAGGTCAATTTGGCACCTTTCAGGAACTTTGCTCCCTACTCGTTCCACCCTGGGATGATTATAGACTGGTATTCGTCCCACCCCGAGACGATTAGTAGCATTCACTCCAACGTGGGGTGAATAGAAGGTTTGATAGGAAAAAGGTCAAACCTTGAAAAATGGTAGCTTAGATCCACCACTCAACTCCACCTTCAATGCATGGGAGTGCGAGTAAGCATTTTTGATCTCAAAGAGGCAGTCATAGAGGTAGTCATGGAGTCCTTAATCAGGGAGGAATCTTCTCTCCCCTAACAAGGCATGATGGCCAAGTGGTGCCTCTTCATGCTCATTCACAAGAGACCCTTAGGTCTATAAAATGGTGAGTCTTCTCACCCCAAAAAAGGATAGAGCAGGAGCATTTTGAGCAATAGAGTGCTACCAAATTACATCCTCACCCATCACTTGTGCTTCCTACATCCTTGATCTCTCTTTTGGAAGGGAGGTTATTGGGTGATCATTGGAAGCACAATCCGGACCTAAAACCTGAAAATTTGGCCACAATACCCCACCCAATTTGTCAAAAAAACCCCCTAGGAGGTTTTGGACCCATCCCAAGTGGATTGGTGCTAAAATCGAGCCCCAAACAACAGGCATCCTGCCCTCGGGCGCCCCTCGCACTACTGCAGTCCTAATCGCCCCACACCAGAGTGATTAGAAAATTGTAGTAGATTTCTTTACGTTTTCATTTGCATTTCATTTTGGGTCACTCATATAGGCTGCCATTCAAATTTTATGTCATTCTGATGAATATTGGTTGTGTTTTCAATGTTTTTCGTTTTCATTAACATATAGGGAGCATCATCAGATATGGGGTGATCAAGGTAGAATTTGCAAAATCCAACCTTCTAGGTCGTCTCAAAATGCCCCATTTTTCCTAACCCCAAAGTTGCAAGTATTTTGGAGGCCCCTGGATGGGACATTTAGGAGGTAACTTTCTGGCATCTTGTAATAGTCCTAATCGTCCCACCCCAGAGCGATTAGAAATATGTGGTAGATTTCTTGAATATTCCTTTTGTAGTGTGTTCTTGGTAATTTTTTCATACTTCTATCCAAATTTTAGCTCATTTTGATATGTTTTGATTATAGTTTTAATTATTTTATGCATGCATTAACCGGAGGCCTTGGGGATCGCATGTTTCCCTCCATCCGTAGGTGCGTTTAATCATTTGCTATTTTTTTGAATGCATGATATCAACACTGGAGGGGCAACAAGGAAGCATAGAAACATTCATGCAAGTGGCGGTGATGTTTGTCTCACCCATTTCACATGTGGGCATGCGGAAGAAAGCGTACCATCCGTGGTGTGACAAAACTATGTTTAACACTCCTAGCCCCTAAAAATGGAGGAGACGTATTGTAACCTGATCTCCAGAAAATTAATAAAATAAAGGGATGCACTTTACATTTTCTTTACATATCATTTCATTTTGCTTGTTTCCCCCTTTTCATGCATTTTCGTTTATAGGACTTAGCGTTTCGTATGCTCTTGTTTGCACCACACCCGGTACGCCATTTTTGCTTCCGTATCCTCGTGCTTTCATTTTATAACCCTTCTATCTCCAATTTATGAAAGCAATAATAAATGGGATTTATACCTTACCTTTTTTTATGTAATATCTCCTCAATATTCGATGCTTTCTATGGCTGAGTATAATAGTGTATAAGTGGTACCTTAGAAACTTGATTTAAGGGATATTCCTTGGAGTATCTAGTATTGAATACTAATACGTAGGGTGATAAAATTTGACCTTAAAATGTGGGGAGCATTTAATGCTCCTTCCCCTTATCTTCCATGCTACACTTCGGTTGTTTTTGCTATGCTTCACTCACACATTGACTGTGGTTCACTTCCACTTTGGACGTATTTGATTGTGCTTCACTCACACATGTTGAATGTGGAATTCAAATTCCTTTTAAGGATAGTTGATCATAGATGTTGTGATATGTGTCACATCCATTATAAGTGAGCACTTCCTTCTTTATGTAACACTCCAAGTCCTTTGTTCAATGCTCTTGAACGAATCTAAAAATGCATGGGCACTCTTGTGAAGCTGGTGGAGAATACAAATTGTCGTTGCCTTGCTTATAACTCCTACATGGGAGTTTCTTGTAACATATTTGAAGATGGAGATTATAACTCCACAATCCCTTTGCTTTGCTACGTTTCTTGGGAAGAAAGCAAGCTATTTTCTTGTAGGTGGATATACGATGCGCAATGGATCTTGGACAATGATTTGGAGCTTCTTTCGATGGATGATCTTCTCCAAGTTAGATACCATGAATGTAACACATTTATCTCTTTTTTTATTCCTCCAATCATGTTGAATTCCTTGTAGACATTTTTTATATCTTTTGGAAATTGATATGCACTCGCTTGTCTACATAAGTGTAGCTCTTGAATGATCTAAAATGAGCTTTGATTTTGTAGGTACGTAAGTCCAAGATGAGCCCTTGAGTGACTCCTTTTAGCTTGGGAAGAAGAGTACTGACGTTTGGTTTTTGTTGGTTGTTTTTTCCTACAGTAAATGTGCCCTTTTGTGGAACTTCAAAATCTGACCTTATGATATCAAAAAACATATTAGTGTAGTGCATATAATGTATTATAATGTTGTATAATAAGGCTTTTAATATACCTTCTTTACACTCTATTTCCAGATCTGAAATTTTGGTTTTGTGGCAGATTTTTCCTGCAATAAAAGGGTTTGAGGTTTTCTTTAAAGAGTAGACACATATTTCTCTTTTTTCTTGGACACTTTTGATAATAAATCCAAGATTCAATAATACTAGATAGAAGATTTTTAATTGATGCAATTTTATGCACTTCATTTCCTTGCATTCAACTTGTAATGCTTTCGATTTTGAGACTCACCAAGTCTCCCTTTCATAAACTTCTATGTCTATTTTTGGTTAGTTAAGTTCTCCAAATTTTTTAGGATTATAACCCTTTTGGTGGCTTCTATTGGCCACTTCAAGTTGCAGTTTTTTGTGCTTCAATAGTATCTTTAGACACTTGATACAAATTAGACTTTGTACCTTTCAAGAAACACAAAACTATTTTTATTTTTGAGAGTGTTATAGTAGTACAAGTTCTTCACTTCTAAAATATTAATATTACGCCTTATCACTCCAATTAAATCTCAAATTTATGCACTAATAATTTACTACAACTAATCAAGAACAACCTAAAATAAATAACTAAGAGTTATTATGCAATTTTACTACAATCAATGTTGTAGGACTTAGTCTTTGTTTTCAAAAATTGATGATAGGTAGTTGATAGAAGCTAATATGAAATCTAATCAACTCCTAATAAATGTGCAAATGAATTATTAAAAGAATATGTTTCCTTTTGCACTTTTAGAAGACTGTAATCAAATTTCTTTTTTGCAACATTAATCCAAATTTAGGTGCTCTAATAAATCTGATAAATAATCCAATTAATGAATATTTTTGTACCATAAGTTTCATACCTTTATTTGTAAAGTTCTTCACCTACTTTTTTAAATGATGTAGACATTGGTTTCTAAAAACACCAAGTCGCTGCTTCATGTAGGATGTCTTGAAAAAATCCTTCTTCACAAAATGATGGTCTTGAACTTTCTTTCATGAGCATAGAATTTGGTGGCTTGTTCTCCTCCTTCTGCCATAGATTTAGAGAATTCTATATCTCTAAAGTGGTGCCTTCTTACTGTGAGAGTTAATCTTCAAATATCTAATACTTGGTGAGTTTCTTCTGTCTTCAAGTTTTCTTATCGAATTCTAACTTCAAGCGGGATTTTATTATAGGATTTGGCACTCCTTTCTAAATTCTTCTTCATATATTTGGAACTCCTTACCAAATTATCCTCTTGGTCTTGTTTATGTATGGTGATAATTGTCCCAAGTATTTCACTATAGGGACTTCACATAGGTAGTGGATTTCTTCAATGAATTCTCAAATAACTCTCTTGATTTTCAACAAGGCTCTCCTATTCTATCCTGGATGCTCAATAAAACCTTCACAAGGTCTTTGATCTAGTAGCTTTTGCTGGTCGTCCTTGAGGCATTTCAACCTTCTACTCTTTTAAGTGTTGGGAGTAATATCTTCCTCTAGATATTATGATTCTACTACTTCTAGATTTGAGTAGGAATCTTCTAGTCCTTCTTATCCTTCTTCCAAGATTGGAAGTTCTTCAATGAGATCTTATATTGATCTCATCACTTTTGCTTTAGGGCTGAGCTTATTTTGAAGAAGATAATCTTCCTAACATTCTTATAGTAAGTATTCCAATTCACTCAATATTTTATTCCTAAAACAAAGGTATTAGTACTAAAATATTTAGTCTACTTTTGAATAAGATATTCTTCTTGAATTCTTCTTCAATATCAAGGCTTTTGTGGCCTATTTCAATATCAATTCTCCTGTGGCATTTTTTAGTACCATGGCTTCTATGGAATTTCTAGTATCAAGGCTTCTATGGCCTTATCAGTATCAATGCTACTATGGCCTTTTTAGTATCAAGGATTCTATGGCCTTTTTAATGTCAAGCCTTCTATGGCCTTTTAGTATCAATACTTCTATGGCTTCTTCTTCAAGGCTTCTATGGTATTTATGTATCAAGGCCCCTATGACCTATTCTTCAATTGTGGAATTCTACAATCCAACTATGGAGATATTTAATCTTCTTTATTCATCATAATCCTTCACCAAAAATCTTCTTTTATAGTATTCTTCTCTTGTATATTAAACTAACCTCTGCATTATGAGGGCATGCTGACCTTTTGGAAATGAAGTTGGATTTTCCTAGCTTTCTATCATAGTAAGAGTTCTAATCCTCCAAGAATTAATTTCCTGTACCAAAGGAAATTTTAGGCACCAGTTAGCAAATTCCAAATAACCTAGATGATCTTCACTTGATGATTTTTTCAATCTAGTGGATTGAGTATTGAGTCCTAGTCTTCACGAGTTTTCATAACAACTCTTTGGAAAAGACTATAGATGAAAATGATAACATTATTTTTAAAACTAATATTTATTTCAATCATATATTTGTGACTCTCCCTAAACCTACCACCTAGATTCTTCTAAGATCTTTTTTTAGTGGTCGGTCCAATGGTGTATCATTTTGACAACACTCTCAGGCTAGCCAACAATGGTGGTTTCCCTATTTATCTATACAAACTAGATCTACCATGGCTCTGCTACCACTATTATCTTTTGACGAATGAGCCTTGGGAGATAACAATTACAAGATGCATAATAACATGAAAGAAAGTAAATCTGCTAGATTAATGAATTATGTTAGAAATATAAATCATATAAAATATTATAATGTAGCTATCGAGGAAGTGAGCATTCCATTAAAAAATCTAATATCTACATTGTATCCATCACCAATAAATGGTAAGGTATACAAAACTACAATATCCACTAAGTTATGCTATCTGACAATGTACCTCAACTCTCTTATCTATCTATCTAAGATGCCATCCTTATATAGGAAAAATAAGATACTTGGCCAACACTCTATCTATTTGTGCAAGGGAAAACTTGTTGTACAACTTGCACATTGACACTTGTGTATTTATTATATTGCATGAAGTAACTAGATAACTTGCACAAGAAGTAATCTAGATATGTATCTTGGAGTATACATTTACATAACCCAAATGATGGAATAGACTCTATTTCCAAAGATAATTTACATTGAACTAAGCGTGGAACAAAGACAATTTATATTTATTTTTGGAGTTATGGGTATAAATGTTGTTCAAAAACCATTTTTGACCTGAAGACTTGCAATAAAACATGTTAAAATTTTTATAAGTTACGCAAAAGGCTAAGTGGATGACTTTCTTACCACAAACAAGCCATAATGTTAGCTTCCTTCCAAACTACCTTTCTTACCTCATACACCTTGAATATATCTTTATTTGTCTCTTGTAGAAGAATTATATTTGGATAAACCTCCTCTCTCAAAGAATATAGAACCCTTTTTTTGAGGTCCCATTTAGACCTCTAATATTCCATGATAGGAACCTCATTTATGGATTTTGTGAAATTTTTTACCCCCATTGCCCTGGGAGTTATGACAAAATATTTCAATCCCAAGTTGTTTTCCCCTATTTCTTTGACATTATCAACTTTTAATAGGGTCTGATATCCATCCACCACATATTTATTTGTCTATTTGGACCAATATGCTTTGTTGGAAGGTCGACCCCCTTGCAATCTACTTGAACATCAGTCTTTTTTTTGTGGCTTCTAGTCTTAAAATGGGACTAGAGAGTTAGATACTAGGATAATTTCTCAACCAGGTAAAGAGGTTGAGGAATTTATTCTTCCAGAGTTACATCTTCTAATAAGCCAAAGTCACAACCCAAGCAGTCATACAATTTTTTTAGCATAATAGACAAATTAGAAGGTCCTAAAAAGGTTATAGAAAAAATAACCTAAAGATATTCATTAGCCTCAAAATTTTGAGAAGATATTCCACCCATTACCATAATTTCCCTAAAGCTAGGTTATCCTTGGTCCAAACCTACTATTTTTATGTCCTTTAGTGGAAGACTTTTAGTATTTGGAGTCTCAAACACCACTTATTTACCAGGCATCATTTGAATTTGGGATTTTGAGGAGTTATGAGCTAGATCCTTAAGATTCAAATATTTAGGCTCAATCTACTTAGTCCATCCTTCAACAACTTTCTCTCACTAAAATTAATCCTTCTTGTTAAGGATCTTAGAGAACTATGAAGATAAATTGTCAGGTTTACTACAATTGGAAGACCAAATGGGTCTATTTTCATATTCAATATACTGATTCCATGTGCCTACCTTTGAAATAAGATTAATATAATATGCCAGATCATACTTGAGATCTACCATAATGCATAACCTTACAAAGACCATCCTAGATATCACTCTAATCATTGGGTTGAATTGAATGAGTTCACCAATAATTTTAGCTATCCCTCTCAATATCTCTTCCTATTAATGTAGAAAGGAAGGCCCAAAATCCTCCCCAAAGAGAAACTAGATTCACCTTTTGGGTGCTCAGGTTGAAATCATGATCCCATTTGCGAAGAAACATGTCTCTTTTCCCATAGAGCTAGGGGTCCCTACCCAAGATTCATTTTGAGTTCTCTTTGTAGTTCAACATGACTATGTTTTATTTTTTTTTATACAACCACTATCTTCAAGGACCCCAATGGCTTTCATTTCACCAAAACATAACATCTAATGGAATTTAGATCAGGCTTACCTAGGATTTTCCTACTAGATTCTACGAACCCTCATCCATAAAAAATATCTATGAGCTCATCAGGAATATGAATCTCATCACCTTCAAGGGTGAGATTAAATAATATTTTCATCCTTATAGGTTTAAAGCCTTTTACAGTCACCTTATAAAAATATTCTCTCGAGTCAAAAGGATGTCCCATCCAACGCGACCCACCTTATTTTCCACCTAGCTCAAGTACCACCAAGGGGACTGCATCACTAGCACTTTTTTCAATTCCAATTGAGTATGCCATGCCTAAAAATACCATAGAAGCCACCTTGTGACTCTTTTCTCTTTGAGACTAAACAACACCCTTAATCTAATACCCTAATTGTTCCTTCTTGATATTATGCTCCTCTCTTCTTAGATCCTTCCTACTAACCTGCAACTTCCCATACACTAGCTCCTTCTTGTCGGATCTCATTTGCAACTCTAACAATGTTTCTCAAGCATCGCTTCTCCTTTGAAACCACTCCATAGTAGAAACCATGCACCATAAATTTTTTATTTTTTTATTTTGCAAAATCATCTAACTCTGCTGGTCATATTTTTTTGCAAAAACCCTCTCACATCATTGCTAATATTTTTTTTACAAAACCCTCTTATACCGCTACTCAACTTTATTGGAAAAATCCTCTAGCATTTCTACTCAAATTTATTTTCTACAAAAATCTCTAATTCCACTACTTAGACTTTTTCCTACAAAACCCGCTGATGCAACTCAAATTTTTTTCATAGAAACCCTTTGATACCATTGCTCAATTTTTTTCCATAGAAACTCTTTGACATAACTTCTCAAATTATTTTCTACAAAGCCCTTTGATGTCGTTGCTTAGATTTTTCCGCAAAACCCTCTAAGACTACTACTCAAAATTTTATTTTTAGAAAACCTCTAACATCAGTGCTCAAATCCTATTCCTCCTATAATATCACTCCATAGTAGTAACCATGCACCACTTTTACAATATATTATTCACATCATAGATTAAGATATTTAATATTGTGATAATGATAATTTACCATGAAAATAACAGTTCTACTTTAACTATTTACTTTAAGTTTTTACTATGGCATGATATTATACCTATATTATTATAATACCCATTTCCTACATATATTTTGGTTGTAATACTACTAATAATTCAAGGGTTGCATTCTTTTGAATAATCTATTATGCTACAATTATCCCCTATGCACAATAATACCATAGGATTTCAAATAAGCTATCACATATTATGCTATAGATACTACTTGTGCTATTGTACTTTTAAATTACACAAAAAAAAATTATGTGAATAGATTTTTTCTCAATTAATGTGGAAAAAGGATGACCATTATTCATGCAAATATTAATTAGACCAATACTCCTATTTTTAAGAAAACATGCTACTTAGCATGATCGATAACTATTAATCTCCTATAAAATAATGAGACATCACTATTATTTTAAGATGCTTATTAAATACTAATTACTACTTTCAAATAATATATTATAATAAAAAAATCCCGTGTGTGAAGAAAAATAATAATTATTACGTTTGTGCATTCTCTCTCCTTATGATCTCCTCTTTTGTAGTTTTTTCTTTGTACTTTTAACCTACATTTTCTAAAAAGCAATATTCTTTTTTATCTGTTTGATATCTAGGATCTATATTCTCTATAATGTTATTAGGATAAATTAAAAATCCTTTTTTTTCATTAGGCCTATCAATATTTAAGTCTCTTCTAGTCATTCTTCTATATTATTATAAATATCAATAAATATTATAGTTTTATATTTTATGTAAGATTTAAAATTAAAAATATTATTGCTCCAATACCTTATTTTCCTCCTTAATATTTCACTCTTTAGGTTTCTTGACTAGTATTTCTTTATTAATATTCATTTGCCTGCTTATCATAATATATTCCAGGTTTTTATGACCATATTTATGATCTTACTAGTATCTACATAAAAATGAAAAACATCCTTTATATATTCCTTCCTCTAATAAAGTAGGATCCTCCATTCCATGGATTTTCTAATTTTTGCTTTGAAATCCATCATTGGAACTACCCATTCTTATTCCTCAACCAATAGAATTTATTTACTATTTTAGAAATGTTGGTTAAATATCTTTTCTCCTTACTATATTTGATTTTAATAAAATGCACTTTATTTCTAAATCTATATAGTTGGACATCATACTTAGCCTTATTTCACCATGTTATAGTCTCATTTGATTTTTTTACGAACTCATTAAAAGGCTTCCCTAATCCTACAATATGGTTGAATTGAGTATAATCTATGTGTATTTTATATTTTGTAGGTTTATCAAGAGTTTTTCACTTTCAAATTTCTTTTCCTTATAGGTTGTATATAAACATGTTTGATGTCTTCTTGGAATGACTTAGCAATTTTACAATATCTAAATATTTGGAAAATTGTTTTGGTAATTTATTAAAGTAATTATTTTCTTGTCTAATAATGACATTCTCTTCTCTATATGATTTATGGTATCCTTAATTATGTTAGTAGTGGTATCTATGATACCCATTATTCCTCAATAATACATGCAAAGATCTATATTGGAAAATTCACCATCCCCCCTAACAAGTTTTTTCTTTTTTTATTCTATGAGTTTGGGTTGAATAATATTTATTACTAATCATCTTCTTTATAGTTATTTGAATAATATTTATAGTATCTATGGTGCCCCTTTTGTTTCGGTTCTTCCTTTATAGTTATTATATTTTTCATTCCATTGTTATCATTTTATTTAATTGTTGTCTCCATCAACATCTCCATATTTATTTTCATCTCCCATCAGGGGCCCTAATCCTTTTACTAATTGATGTTCTTTTACTTTTTCCTTTTTATAGAAGTATAATATTTCATTATTTGAGGAGTGTTGTTGCAAATGCTTCATGTACTTCTACCATTTGGTATACCCATAGGTCTATCAATTTTTTAATAAGTACTTTGAGATTTAACATCTTCTCCATATTTAATTAAGGGAATGGTATGAGGTATAAATATTAATGTTTCCTTAGTTATGCATTTATTTTCAAATATTTTGTATTCATTTCATTTTCTTATAATATGTTTACATTTTTTATTATAAAGGATCAATTATCTTCATTTAGGACATGTCTTTTACCTAATTCTTCTTACTTATAAATACTATATTCTCTAATAATTTATTTTCTAGCAATTGGATCTATTTGATCCTCATATACCTAGTCTATACATACTCCAAAAATAACACATGTCTTAAAAAATCCTTGCACATTATCATACAATTGGAAAATTAGGGTTCCTTTAGATGTGATCAATGTTTGAAAATAAATCTACAATAATATGGATATTTGTAACAACCCAAGTCTACTCACCTAGAAGCCAAGCAATTCTCAGGTTATTTGTCTTTTAATTGAAGATTATTGTTTAACCCTAAAAGTCATTTCATGTTCATAGTAATTATGATTCACCCAATGAATAATTAACATAAATTTTTAATCAGTACTGACATATCATACCACTTTTGGGTTTCAGAATGATACAGATAATCACCCAAGTGGACAATATTGGTCAAATTTGTAAAGGTACCATTTTCTAGAAAACAATATCGTATTTGTCATCCTTTTCTTCTATCATGAGGTTTTAACCACAACTGGTGTTATCCTATAGGACCCATAACACCTAGAGAGTGGATGTATACATTATCCATCCCTTATAATATTAAACGTTAACTTAACTAGTCAATTTGTTCTAGCTTTAATATGCAAGGGGGTTAGCATAAATATGCCTAGTATCTAGCTGATTATCCTACTACTCAGAATTGGCTAGAGCTATGTCATTACCCTAATACTAGGCTTAGTATCAAATGCCCACTTTGATTCACAATTGTTTATCCCATATCAAACAATATGATAGAATTGGCTTCCACTATCATGCTAGCTCTCTTTAACTAGAGTGAAACATAGACATATCACTATACTCCTAGGTAACAACTTGGAGGGGACATCCCATACCACCCCTCGTTACTAATTATGATAATATCACTTGATCTAACCTATTCTATCAGAAAAATAGTTGCTCTTGAGTCATGTTAAATGTTTAACCGCATATCAATGCCATTGGGTGTATTTAATTATATATTTAAATCATCCTTCATGATGAAACATAAATGGAGTTAAAAAGGGGGTTATTGCTTACGAATTTTGATTATAATTACAAATCAGTTTTGACCAAACTATATGTCTACTAATGTATTTAATCTTAGTTAATAATATTTTTTCTAATGCATACTGGTATAAGATACAAAGTGTTAGAATAAGAGAATATTCACTTAAGTTCCACTAGGATAGACACTTGAGTTTCCACTCCTCCATGTGTTAGGAGAACTCTCAGTGGTGTCTTCATCAAGTCTGATGAGTTGTAATCCAACGACTCTCAATGATCAGCTCTGCTATTTATATAGAGATGATCCTTGGAATAAATCAATCAGTTCTACTCTTCTCTTCATCTCTTGTAATGCTTTGCATATCTATTATGAAATTCTAACATGGTACCAGAGCAGGATATATTTTGCTGGAATTCTCTCTTGAAGGTTCTAGGATCTGGTTCATTTACTTTGGATAATTTTTTTGGCTATCTTCTTGAATTTATTTTAGTAGTCATTTTTCGTTATCCATTGTTTAATTTTTTTCAACAAAATATTTATTGTTGAAATTATTTGATGAAATATTTTTTAATATATTTGTTCTGAATTGTCTTTTGAGGGTATTCAAAATATTAAAGCTCTTCCTTTTCTTCGAATTAGGTTTACCCTATGCTATGGGCTATTTTTAGCCCATTTAAAAAGGAAGGATCTTATTTTTTATTTTTAATACTCCCTCTCTTCGATTCATCCTTTAGCCCTTTTTTTTAAATAAGTTGAAAAAATATCCTTTTTTGTTAAAAGTAAATAAGATATTTTATTAGGTTCAATATTTTTTCATATTTCTCAGGATATGTATTTAATCCACACCCGTTAGAACTTAGTGTGGTTGTTTATTTTAATATCGTGGGAGACTTTGATATTAAAAGAGAATCGTGTATCCTCGTAGCTTGGCACTTGAAATATTAGAGTATCATTTATTCTCGTTGAAACTCTATTTGTGATCCTCTCTCCAGTTTTCCTTTGGAGTTTGATTCCTTCTGGCACCCGCGATAGCTCGGATAATCGATTTTTTTCCAGCTCCATGGCAAACTCAAAATGAATCTCTCTAAGATTTATTTCTCTTCTCTGGTGCTCTATCAGTCGGTCCTTATAACCTGCATTGCCTGTTGTAAATATCTAAATAAATCCTGCCATTCATGTTCTTTCAAAATATTAATCTGTTATAGTTTTTTATATAACATTTTTTGCAAGATCACCATCATTTATAGAGTATAAGAGGTTAAATTTTTTTAGCTCAGTCTGGTTGGCGCCCTCTAGTTAACGTGTATTTTGCAGATCGCCCTCTAGTTACATCTATGTAATATAACATTCATTTTAAATACTGGTTATTTTTATAGTCTTTTTTGCAAGGGTATGATAAAGTGTTTTTGTAGTTTAAAGGAGAAGGGGACGAGTTCACCTCAGCTTGATGCAGTTTAACGTTCCTTTGAGTAACAATGTTTATCTATTATATACATTGCTTTTACAAGGGCGTCTAACATGTTTTTTGTAGGTTCCCTCTTCTGAAGGTTAAAGGAGTATAAGGTCGAGTTTCCATAAACTCGATATAAGTCTTTTGCCCTCGCTAATCTAGGGTAATTTTGGGTAACTGCGTTCCTTTTCTACACCTATTCTCAAAAACGTCTCTTCAGAGCGTAGATGGTCGACTCACCGAGTTTCTAAAGAATCATATCCTTTTGGTTATTGAATAGCAGCACCTTCATCGGTTTTCTAGAAATTATATAATATTTTGCAGATTTTATATACCCGAGTGTCTCTGTATTTTATTTCATTCGTTGTCTTCTATCACCGCATTGTATAATTTCTTTATTTTTCCTTATATTATTATTATTATTTTTAAAATAGGTTATCCCTACTTTGTCTCCGGGCCTTTCATCTATTCTCAACAAGCTCTTATCATGAGACACAATTGTACTCTTTTTTAAGAAAAGTTTTTTTGGGAAGGGGCGAGTGCATTTTTTGCACTCAATTGGTCCATCATTTAAGGGGGGTGTGCTTATTTTTTTCTATCTTCATCTATGCCTTTTCTTTATTTCAAGTAAATTTATGATATATTTTTTAAATGTAAATTTAAATTTCATAGAGAAAATCACATTAAATCCTTAAAATTGCTTTATACAAAAAGGGGGGCCTATCTTTAAATTATTGATATCTTTGTCTTTTATTTGATTTAATATAAACTTTAAAATTTTCTCAAGTTTACTATTAAATTAAAAATATTTAAGAGGCCCATCTATTTTATAAAAAAATTCTCTTTGGCAATTATAAATTATATTTGTTCATTATAACCTTGTTTATTTCATAGATAAGATTATTTTTTAAAAGAAAATTTTGTTTCTCCCATAATTTCCTTTTAAGGGTTTTTTAAAAAATCATTAAAATTTTTAATTTACAAGATCTCTAAATAATTCCTTCTTTTTTCACATATCATTTATCTATGTTCCATGTATCAGTACCTATAAAAACTTATAGTTTCCTTCCCGTAAGGGTGAGTTTTTTGAGGCAATTGGTATAAAGGCTTGGAAAATATTTTTCTATAATCCATTTCTTTGGGAATCTCTCTAACTTATAGTTTCCCTCTCATAAGGGCATGTTTTTTGGGAAAACACCAAATAAACTGATTGTTTCCCTACATATCAAGCCAACACCCTTCCAAATTCTTCTCTCTACTTATAGTCTCCCTCAAGGAAGGGTGAGTATTGTGAAGAATATAAAAAAGGATTTGGCTCCCTCAAAGCAAACAATATTAAAAACTCATTATACTTATAGTTTCCCTCTCGTTAGGGTGGGTATTTTGAGTAATATGTATTGAAAAGCTTCATATATTTTCTTTCTTCCATTTGCATTAATCAATTAATTGAAGTTCTAAGGGGGGATATATTGGTTAATTATAAAACTTCAATCCTTTTAAAAATATGAATTCAATTTAAACTCTCACCCCTCATAAATTTCACACTTGGAAACCTAAAATTTTAAATCTTATCTCTCAAAAAGGTCTTACTCATTTGTTAGAAGAAAAGCAACTAGAATTGGATGAAGAATATGTAATCATTGTTCATAAATGAAAAATGTATGAAACTATGGGTATTATTAGCTCTAATGTTCATTAAAGTTTGTGGTTTCATATTACAGATTTCAAAACTCCTTATGAAAGTTGGGATAAATTGAAGACTCTGCTTGGGAAAGTAGATTAGATGAGATCAATGTAATTAGAAGCCATAACTCACATATCTATCTCCTGAAGATTTTAGTAGTATTGTTGACTTCCTCACTAAGTTCAAAGAAGTCCTCACTCAATACAAAGGTAGTGGGAAGACTAAGACTAAAGAAGAATGCATTTATCTAATCCTCTCTAAGCTAAATGGTGTTTTTTAGATATTTTCTACCACCTTTATATCTACCAAATATGCTCTGGGTGCAACCTTTAAAATGCCTTATTTAGAAGAATTTTGTGATATATTAACTAGGGAAGAAAATAAACTTGCTAGATATGAAATCTCTTCTTCTTCCTCTTCTTATAAAACCTTAGTAGCCTCCACATATTCTAAAGAAAAATTTAGAAAGAAGGAAAATATCCCCATAACCTATACTCACTGCAAAAATAATGGTCACTCTACTAACAAATGCTAGAAAATATTATAGCAACTAGAGGTAGATATAAAATATCAAAATATAGACAATAAAAAGCAAATAGAAAAATCCCTTAATGTTCAAGGAAAAACTTCTAATTCTTCCTCTAATTTTTGGGTCCTAGATTATGGAGCTACTCATCACATGACTGCTTCATATATGTTTTTTTCTTCTATCTCCTCTAGTTATACTTGTAGCATAGAAGTAGGTGAATCTTCCTATATCCCTATCAAAGTAAAAGGAGATATAACCATTGATGGTAGCTCTATTAACAATATTCTCTATGTTCCAAACATTGCCACTAATCTCCTATCTGTCTACCAAATTTGTACTTATGGAAAGGTGAAAATTGTTCTCTTCTCCCTAATAGGAGTTGAAATAAGAGAGTTTCAAGATTCCAAATCCCTTATAGCCAAAGGGAATATAGATCATAAATATAAACTTTTTTACTTTAAAGGTTTTCAAAATCTAGAAGGAGCCTCCTATTTTATGGCTTATAGTGATCTTGAAAATAAAATATGGCATGAAAGATTTGGTCATCTTAGTTTGAACTACCTAAAGGATTTGAACACCCATAATATGGTTACAATATTACCCCAAGTCTCTTCTAGTGATGGATTTTTTCTTGGATGTGCTCTTGGAAAGCAACATCAAGATCCTTTCCATCCAAGTAGTTCTCTAAAAACCTCTTCACCTCTGGATTTAATCCATAGTGACTTAATGACCTTTCCTGAACCATATTTTAAAGGAGCAAAGTATGCTCTAACCTTTATTTATGATTTATATAGAAGATCTTGGGTCTACTTCCTAAAATATAAGAGTGATGTTCTATCCCACTTTAAGGTTTTTAAAGCCTTAGTTGAAAATCATGCATCTTGCAAAAGCAAGAATATTTGTACTGATAATAGGGGGGAATACTATAGTAATGAGTTCTCCACTTTTCTATCCAATCATGGCATCATTCATAAGCATTCGGTCTCCCATAATCCTCAACAAAATGGTATTGCAGGAAGAAAAAATCGGACATTAAAAGAGATGGCTAATTGTATGCTCCATTCGAGAGATCTTCCAAAAGTTTTTTAAGCAGAAGCTATTAACTGTGCAAATTATATTCAAAATTGCACACCTCATAAAGCTCTTGACCATTTAATTCCTAAAGAAGCATGGAATGGTTTAAAACCATATGTTTCCTACTTCAATATTTTTGGGTGTACTACTTGGGCTCACATCCCAAAGAATAAAAGAAAGGCTCTTGATAAGAATAGCTAAAAGCTCATCATTATCGGTTATTGTGAAGAATTGAAAGCATATAGGCTTCTTGATCCCTCAACTCATGAGGTATTATTTCATAGGAATGTCCAATTTGATGAAACATTCCCTCAAAAAGATCCTCAAAATCCCTCTTCCTCCATTGAGCCTTCTCCTATAGTAGAACCTCAATATTATGAAGAGCCAACTCTTGAAGTTAACTTGGTTATTGATAATCAATATGAGGAACCTGTAACTCCATATCAATACTTTTCAAATCCTTCAAATATTTCCTTTATACCAAAATGGGCCCGCACCATTGTTAAAGAAGCAACAAATTACATCCAAAATATCCCTTTAATAAGATCATCCAACCCCATAGGCACTGGCCTTGTATGTCAGTCTATTTGCTATGATGCTCAATCCTTCAAGGAAGCCTCAGGTATTAAAGAATGGGATGATGCCATGGAAAATGAATATTCTTCCTTGATCAAAAATTAAACTTGGGACTTAGTTCCCTTACCTAAAGGAAGAAAATTAGTTCATTTTAAATGGATCTTCAAAACAAAATATGGGTCTAATGGATAAATAGATAAACATAAGGCTCATCTAGTTACCAAAGATTTCTCTCAAATTGAAGGCATAGATTATGTAGAAACCTTTGCTCCTGTTTCTAAAATGGATTCTGTGAGATTGAAGGCAACATCACCATTCTTGTTATTTATGTTGATGATCTTATTCTCACTAGTAGTAACTTGACTCACATTCAGACTATAAAAGACTCTCTCTGAAAAAATTGAAATGGCAGATCTAGGAAAAGCTCATTACATCTTTGGGATCCAAATATGTCAAATAGATGAAAGTATATATTTGTGCCAACAAAAGTACACTCTAGATCTACTACAAATATTAAAAATGATAGATTGCAAATCTTATCCTACCCCCTTTCAATATAGAATTAATCTTAGTACTTCTTGCCCATCCTCTCTTTGTGATGCTACTCTATACCGTTAGCTTGTAGGAATCTTGCTATAACTTACTCATACTCACCCATATATCTCATATGTTTTTGGCCTCATATCCAAATTCTCTCATCAGCATCACTTTAGTCATTGGCAAGTAGCAAAAGGGATCCTCCGTTACTTCCAGGGCACTACTCACTTTGGGCTCTTCTACAAAGGGAAATCCATGAATATCATTGGCTACACAAATTTCAATTGGGCAGGTTTAGTAGAAGATATATGTTCCACATCAAGCTATATATTTTGCCTTGGTTCCTCACCGATAGCTTGGTTATGCAAGAAACAACAAGTAGTAGCCCTATCTTCTATAGAAGCATAATACAGGGCAACATTTTTGGCTAGTCAAGAAGCTCTTTGGCTTCGTCAAATTCTAAAATAATTTGGCTTCACACATGAACATCCTATAACTCTTTGGTGTGATAATCAGAGCACAATTCATATTGCACGCAATCCAGTTGAACATTAGAGAACCAAGCATATTGAGATACACATGCACTTCATAAGGTAGCATATTCAGAAAGGGGACATTCACTTGGAGTATATTCCAACTAAGGCTCAAATTATAGATATCTTCACCAAGCCATTTCCTTCTCCATGTTACCTCAGTTGTGAGAAAAAATTGGAGTCATACAACTGTAGTTATTGGTTTTATGAGGACAATATTCGCCATACGAAGACATGCCTCTCTTCATATTATAGTTGGTTTTTTCCCACAGGGGTTTTTTCACCAACTATTATATGTAAATGAGTACCTAATCAGGCCATGTTGTCGGGACTCATATTTATTTATTGTTAAAATAGGACAATATTTGCCATACGAAGACATGCCTCTCATTGTTGGTTTTTCCCCACAAGGGTTTTTTCACCAACAATATTATGTAAATGAGTACCTAGTCAGGCCTAGTCACCAGGACTCATATTTCTTTATTGTATAAAGAGGACAATATTCACCATACGAAGACAAGCCTCTAATAGTTGGTTTTTTCCCACAAGGATTTTTTCACCAACTATTATATGTAAATGAGTACCTAATTAGGCCATGTTGTCGGGACTCATCTTTCTTTATTGTTAAAGAGGACAATCTTCGCCATACGAAGACATGCCTCTCTTCTTCTCATAGTTGGTTTTTTCCCACAAGGATTTTTTCACCAACTATTTATTGTATAAGGAGGACAATCTTTGCCATACGAATACAAGCCTCTAACTTCCTTTTGATTGATGGTTTTTTCCCATTGGGTTTTACCATCTCTACAAAATAAGTCATTGTACATGAGTAACCTTATTGAAGGACTCATTTGTATGTTCACCCCTAGTATCACTTAAGGGGGGTGTTATAATAAGAGAATATTCTCTTAAGTTCCACTAGGATAGACACTTGAGTTTCCACTCCTCCATGTGTTAGGAGAACTCTCAATGGTGTTTTCATCAAGTCTGATGAGTTGTTGTAATCCAATGGCTCTCAATGATCACCTCTGCTATTTATATAGAGCTGATACTTAGAATAAATCAATCAATTATACTCTTATCTTCGTCTCTTGTAATGATTTGCATATCTATTATGAAATTCTTACACAATTTTTTACTTAACTATCCTATAGATAGCCCTATTTATTATCATCTTGTCTATGATTTTGAATAATAGACTCTTCAACAACATGTTACTAAAAAGGTCTTTAATGATAGAAAAATCCTAAAAATTACTATACCTATTTGAGCTAGACCCAATGGTAGGGTTTAATAGGTTCTCCATTAAATGCATATTCTACCTACCAAACAAAAGAAACACAATTTCATTCTACATAATTCCCATGTACTATTCATTTATATTGTATATGAAGAATATTAAGAAAAGGTTCATATTTTTCATACACCTTTGACTTCCATAGTGGTCAAACGATGAATAATTAACTCATTTGTTAAAACAAAATTCACATAGTTAGGTGTCCTTTTTTGGTTTAAAATCCATGCAAGTTGTTTTTAACATACATTGAGAGAGATATATTAACAAAGAATAAATTATCCCCATTTATGTAATTTTTCTGCCACAAGAGGAACTTTTAGTAATACATTTTTACTTTAACTCTTATGGATTTCCATTATACACCATTATTTTTATAACTATTAGCTTCTTTAAAACTTTTTTTATATATTTTTCTTTTTGGTTCCTAATCGGTTTATGGTTTCATATTAATAATTCTAGAATATTGGCTAAAAACTCACCATGAACCCTCTATTGTCTCACTAAACTAGTGTAAACATAACAGGTAAAATAAACATCAATGTTTTCCTAACTTCATATGGTAAGGATTCAATTCCAGGCACATAGGTATAGCTTTCTTAATACCAATCCAATATTTAAATTTCTATTTAACCAAAACTTAATTCCACCTCCTGGAAATGCAAGTCACATATTTCAATAACCCACCATTTATAAATTACTACAAAGGTTTATGACTTCCAAAATCCACACATTAGTAGTTGAAAAGACGTAGGGCCACTAATACTATATCCATATAGACTGCAATATTACATCAAAAATGAATTAAATAAAAGTTTATGCAATTAAATTGGCCAATTATAAAATCTACTTTCTCTTGGATGCAACCCAGTATCAGAATTACAATAGTTGATTTAATGTAATTCAAACTAAAAACAACCAAAGTAATTTTCCAAAAAGACTTTATCCGCATTTAGATTTTATTTCAATG
>JAQPPZ010004366.1:0-158387 GCA_028583015.1 Wollemia nobilis | reverse complement strand
AAATCCCTTCACTCGGGCCACGAATATCAGATCTGGTTGCTGCTAGAATTTGCTAGCAAAAAATCATGGCACATAGCCCATTGAATAATCACGACAACAAGGTCGAAATGCCCCGCTAGAATGCTGCAAGCCACCGAAAAACACAGAGGGACACCGACCGCGACGTGGCTGGCGGCAACCAAATGGAACGTCGGTGTGGAAGTGCCGATCGGCGGCTACGGTGACATGGCCAAAATTGGCAGGAAAACAACTTCTCTCGGATCTGAAACAAATCGAGTCTGAAATCATCGGCAAGGAAGGTTTCGTCGGGCGTACAGAAAATGGCATTGCTCAAAAAACACGTTAACAGTGATTAGCGAACGGGGAATGTGATATGTCAAGGATGCTTTCTATCGGACGTCACGTATGTGGCAGCCAAAAAACATAGAAAAAGGGTGTTTGATGCGTGTGGTTGTTCGTTGCGCAGGAACTGTGTTCGAGCTAGCCACGACGGTGATCGTGAGGACTAGGGCACTACTGGAAGGAACAAACAAAACCAGCGAAAAAAACGTCGATAGCCAAAACCACGAAATCAAACCACCGCCAAAAAAATGTGGTCGCCACAAACTAGCCAGACTTCGCAGAGCTCTGATAGTGGCAGCGTCGGACACCGATTCCGATTGTTTTTTTTTTTTTTTAAATCAGAAGTTTTTCGTCGCGGTATGGGCGTCCGGAGGGTCTGCGCAAATCACAGAAGTTTGATGCAGCCGTTGCACTCAATTTTGTGGGTCCCTCGAGGCGTCGACTTGCTGCCCGCTAAATGGGATTCACCTCACACAAAAGACAACAAAATTTGTCGACGACAATTTTTTTTTTTTAGCAAAATTTGTCAACAATTTCTAACAGCAAATGAAATTGATAGTAATTTGCTGCAAATTGTGGCAGCAAAATTGCAGCAATTTCTCCCTGAGCTTCAAACAGGAACGCAAGTGGTGGAAAACTATCCAAACCACACTTTGGAGATCGGAAATACCCAAAACCTCCAAAACTACTATGCTCTGATACCAATGATATGGAAAATATGAAGCTGAATATTATTAAAAAAACATAGGACTTAAATAAGCCCAAAAGGAAAATCGTAATCCTGGAAATGATGAACTGCTCCAAGGATTTACGTACACAAATCCGGAAAGGCTAAAATTGTAAGCCCTACAATGCCGAAAACAAAAACACCTAGACCTAGACCATTCAACGGAGGAAACAAACAACTCACGTTGATTATTTTGCATACTAAGTCCTAATTACAATATCCTAGGTCTAAAAATAATTAGCCCCTAGGTCTAAGATTCCTCATCAAAGTTGGGGGATGGGATGATGTCAACTAAAATTATAAATTGTAAATGTTACATATAATATGTTGGACATTTTGAGTGATAAGTTGTCATTGATGTCAAGAGTGAGTGGTCATTGATGTCAAAGCTTCAGCACCAATCAGTGGTAATTTTAGTTGGCAGCATCCGTTTTAGTTTTAGTTTCAAGATCCGGCTTCAGGAAGTCAGATGAGGTCCAAAGTGCAAGAAAAAGCCCAAATAAATAATATTATAATATTATTTTATAATATTATGCCAAGGAATTTTAAAAATAATTATAAATTAATTTATTAATTAATTTACTTAACTTATAAAGTTATTTAAATTAATTATTAATTATAAATTAATTTAAGCTAAGGTTAAATAACCCTAAGGTGGGTTATCAAATTTGAAATTTGAAATTCGATTTTGAATAAAGCACCACCGACGTGAGGAGAAATTAAATCGTGTATATAAGGGGGAATTGCCACCCTACCTAACTTACCATACCTTCAAAAATTAATGCAAGCTTTAAGAATTGTGAGTCTACGAATTGCGTTGCGTCCAAATCAAGGAGTGTGCATGTTTTGAGAGGAATAGACGACGAGTGAAGGCATAAGAGGAAGGCGCTATACCTTCCTTCATGTGGGTATTAGTAGCCCATGCGGTGGGCTCCCAAGCGCTAAGGCACTTAGGCTAGAGGAGACAATGAATTGAATCTCATTGAAACCTCTTTTATGGTAAGTATAAGGTATGCTTGGAAATTGATCACCGAAATTTTTGGAAATATAGTTTGGGCATTTAAAAATTATTTTTTGCATATTTAAATTGGTTCTAAGGTTGTTAAAGGAGTTATAAGGGTTTTTGCAAAATTAAATTTTTAATGTTGTGTGCTCAAATGTTTTGAAAATATTGTAAGGTATTTTGGTTGATATTTTTATGGTGTTGGATATTATTTTAAGTTGGAGTTTATAAGGTGTATCAAGGAAATTATATTTATGTATGGTATGATGAGTGTTATTTTTAAAAGGGAGCAATAAGGCATAAATTGAGTTGTGATTGTTTTATGTCCAAGGAATATTTTGGAAAGTGTTGAAGTAATATTTTTGTGTCTAACCATTGGAATTGGAAAGAAGAAAATTGTGATTAAGACAGGTTTTCCAAAGGCACTTCTACATCCAACAAAAGGTATGGGTATATTCTTCCTAGTGAGTGATTGTTGAAAATTTGGAGTGAAAAGGATTGTTTGGTTTGCATTGTTGAGAGTGTTTTGAATTAGCACTTCAATATTTTCTAGAATTAAGATTTGTTGATAAAACCTTGTCTTATAAGCATTGTTGTTGAAGTGAGTTGTTGAGTGAATAACTTGAACTAAGGTTTGGAAAGAATATAAGTATCATTGTTATGTGAGATTGGTTGATAAAGCATTGTTGGAAATATTTTAGTGAGTATTCATATGCTTGGACAAGGGTTTGTGAGCAATGATCATTTCATTAAGTGATTGAGTATTGAGGTGAATGTGAGGCATATTGAGTCTCTAACAATTCTTTATATGTTTCTAAAAAGGTGATTGAAAGTTATTGAGCATTGTGATGAATGTAGAGCATATTGAGTCTCTAAAAATTCTCTTTATGTTTCTATGATATTGGATAAGTTCTAGTATTGACTTGTTGAATAGATTTGAGGTAAGTCTTAGAGAAGACTTGTGGACAGATTTGTGTGAGCTTTTGTGGAAGCTTACAATACAAATTGAGGATAAATTTGAGGACAAATATTGACGACATATTTGAGGACATAGATTGAGGATAGATTTGAGGATAAATTTGAGGACATAGATTAAGATAGATTAGAGTACACAGTTTGGTGTAGTTTTGAAGACAAGTTTTTACCAAACCAAAGATAGAGATTGAGCAGATTTGTGCTAGACCGAAGGAATGAGTTTAGTGCAGATTTGAGATAGAGCTTTGAAGGTGATATAGTATAGAGAATGACAGTCTCCAGTGGATATAGATCCATTAGCTAGGGCAATGAGGACAAGTGTCTTCAATAGATAGAGATACATTAAGCTAGAGTAGTGGGGGTAACAGTTCTAGAATATCACCAATCAGAGCTTAAGAGAAAGGAGTTATCCTGTGGATAGATATCCACAAAATTGATTAGGGGATTGATGTATCCTTTGGACATAGGTCCATAAACATTGTAGGGAAAGGATTCCCAAGAAAATTTATTTGAGAAAAATTTATAAGAAATATTTTCTCCGTGGAGTAGCCCACATTGGTGAACCACGTAAAAATCATGTCTCTCATGTGAGTGATGCTTTGTGTGATATTTAATGCTTTAATATTGCTGATGTTATCATTTGGATTAAAAAGCAAAAAGTTTTATCTTATACTATTCACCCCCCATCTTAGTATAAGTGCATGTTCTTCAATTGGTATCAGAGCGGGTCTCTTTGTGAAAAGACTAACAACTTGGAAGAGGATCTATCGGTAACACACATGACTTCAAAAAATGAAGAGGAGACTATGTTTGATATAAAAGAGAAATTATTTGCTGCTCTCAGAAAGTTGGAAAGAATTAGAGAGAAGAATTCAAGCTTGAAGGAAAAAATTCAAGATGATGAATAAGCAAGGATGGAACTTCTACAAAATCTCACAGAACTCAAGATAAGGGTGGAAGAAGGGAAGAAAATTGAGAAAAATATGACAAATCTATTAAAATAAAGAGAAATAGAATGTGAAATATTGGAAGCAAAATTTTTTTATCTAAGAAATGAAGTTGAAAGGACGAAGGAACTACAATATGTGGAGAATAAGAAATCAAAAGGGAATCAAGTCTTCAAGAAGCAAAAATTTCAAATAAGGATAAGCAATCAAAGAATATCAGAAAGGAAGAAAGCAGAGAAGAACCTTGGATGAGAGTTAATAACAAGAGAAGGAATACTCTACCACAATATCAAAGGTATCCACACAGGTTACATAATTTCTTCCATGGTCATTGCTTCTCTTGTAATAAATATGGTCATAAATTTGTACACTATATTAGTCATGCCAGAAACAATGTCAATATAAATTTTAATTCTTTTGCACCTCTTATGGATAATGATATTATATGTTACAAATGCAATAATTTTGGGCACAAGGCTAGATGGTGTAAAATGATACTTCCTAAGTCTGGTAAAAGAAAAACAGATTCAACAAGTAGGAAAGATGAAAGGGAAAATGTAAAGGCTAGATCAATGTTAGTTCAAACAACCCTTCATGCTCAAGATAAAGAAGAACAATGGTATCTTGATAGTGGTTTCTCTAGGCACATGATAGGAGACAAAGAAAAATTCATTGTATTAAAAGAAACCAATAGAAGATCAATAAGTTTTGGTGATAATGGATAAGCAAGGATTGGTGGAAGAGGAAATTTGAGTTTAGATAATGGGAAAACAAGAAAAAAAAATGTGTTATATGTTAAAGGGTTAAAACATAATATATTAAGTGTAAGTTAACTTTGTGATCAAGGAAATATAGTTACATTCCATCTAGATAGATGTGATATAAGAAAATCAAAAACTGGAAAATTCATTACCAATGCAAGAAGAACTCCAAATAATCTATACATGCTTACTGAGATCAAAGGGGAAAAATGCTTTTTATCACAAGAATATGAGAGTTGGTTGTGGCATAGAATATTGGGTCACTTGAATTTTGAAAACATAGTCAACATAATAAATAAGCAGGCTATCAGAGATTTACCCAAAATAAAAAGGCCACAAAACACAATATGTGCACCTTGTCAACATGGAAAGCACACTAGAACAAGATTTAAGTCAAAATGATATATTTCATCTAAGACATTGAGTCTAATACATACTGATCTATGTGGTCCTACCAGAACATAGAGCATTCAGGGTGAGAGTTACTTTATTATATTTATAGATGATTACTCCAGAATTGTTTGGGTAGATTTTATGAAAGAGAAATCAGAAGTTTTTGAAAAGTTCAAAATATTTAAGAAACTGGTTGAAAATGAAACTGCCAAGAGAATTAAGTGTTTGAGATCTAACAGAGGAGGATAATTTACTTTAAATGAGTTTGTAGAGTTTTGTGAACAACATGGGACTAAGAGCGAATATTCAATAGCAAGAAATCCTCAACAAAATGGAGTAGTTGAAAAGAAAAATAGAATTGTTGAGAATATGGCGAGAGCTATGTTAAATGAGTCTAAGCTCTCAGATGGTTTTTGGAGAGAAGTAGTCAACACAACAGTATACATAATCACTAGGGCTAAAATGAGGGTAAACCATCACAAGACTCCATATAAGCTTTGGAAAGGAAGACTGACCATTGTAAAACACTTCAAGATTTTTGGAAGCAAGTGTTACATAAGGTGAGAAGATCAAAACTTAGGCAAGTTTGATCCAAGATGTGATGAAGGATTTTTTCTTGGTTATTCATCAGAGAGTAAAGCCTATAGATGCTTCAAAAAGATAACACACACTATTGTAGAAAGTATAAATGTAACAATTGATGAAAAGATAGCTTCAAGAGAACCAATTCAACAAATTGTGTATCAATAAGATGGAAGTTGTCAAGAAGAGTTTCGTGAGGAATCAAATGAAGAAGAAGAAGAAATACAAAAGCTTCTTCCTAAAATCCCATCTAGGTATGTAAAAAAGCATCATCCAAAAGAATAAATTATTGGAAATCCATATGTAAGACAGACAAGGAGAAGGATAATAATACCATCTCAAAAAGCATTTTTTTCTTTGCTATCTAAGATTGATCTAAAAGACTTCAAACATGTAAGTGAAGATGAGTTTTGGATCAAAGTAATGGATGAGAAATTATATGAGATAGAAAAAATCAAGACTTGGGAACTTGTCCCATGACCAAAGGACAAGAATGTGATTAGCGTAAAATGGGCATTCATAAATAAGCTAAATGAATATGGACAAGTAGTAAGGAACAAAGCAAGGTTAGTATGCAAAGGCTATGCACAAGTAGAGGAAATTGAATTTGATGAGACATTTGCTCCATTTGCATGACTTGAAGCCATAGGAATGTTTTTAGACTTCTCAAGTTTTAAAAACTTCAAAGTATATCAAATGGATGTTAACTCAACATTTCTAAATGGTGTTCTAGAAGAAGTGTACATTGAACATCCAGAAGGATTCATGTTAATAGATAAACCAGATCATGTATGCATATTGAAAAAGGTACTGTATGGTCTAAAGTAGGCTCCTAGAGCATGGTACTCAAGATTGGATAAGTATATTTAGAAATAGGGATTCAGAAAATGAATAGTAGATATCAACTTATATATAAAAAATGAAGGGAATAATCTACTAATTGTGGTTGTTTATGTTGATGACATCATTTTTGGGGAAACAATGATAAGATGTAAAAAGAATTTTCTAAGAACATGCAGAATGAATTTGAGATGTCTATGCTCGGTGAGTTGTCCCTCTTTCTTGGACTTCAGATTTCACAATCAGATAAAGGGCTATTTCTCTCACAAACCAAGTATATAAAAGAAATGTTAAAGAAATTCAGGTTAGCAGACTGCAAATTGGTAAGTACCCCCATGGTCATAAGATGCAAGTTAAGTAAGGATGATGAATCTCCAAAGGCATAATAGAGACTATACAGACCTATGATTGGTAGCTTATTGTATGTTACAACTACAAGACCAGACATAGTACAGTTAGTGGGATTAGTGATAAGGTTTCAGGTAGCACCTAAGGAAACACATGTGGTAGCAGTAAAAAGAATTCTCAGGTATCTACAAGGTACTATGGATTTTGGGCTTTGGTATCCCAAAAGTGATAGTTTTACACTCATAGCATATACAGATGCAGATTAGGCTGGCAATATTTATGACAAGAAAAGCACAAGTTGAGGAGAATTCTTTCTTGGAGATTGTTTAGTCTCTTGGCTAAGTAAGAAGCAGGTTTCAGTATCCTTATCTACAATAGAAGCATAATATATTGCAGAAGTAACCAGTTGTACACAAGTATTATGGATGAAACAAACTCTAGAAGACTTCAAGATAAAGCATGATCATCCTATTCCCATACTATGTGATAATACAAGTGCTATAAGTATCTCAAAAAATCTAGTGATGCACTCCAGGACAAAGCACATTTTGATTAAGTATCATTTTATGAGAGAACATGTGACAAATAAACAGGTTAGATTAGAATATGTTACTACAAAGGAACAAAAAGCATATATTTTCACTAAGCCACTTTCAAGAGAAACCTTTGAGTACCTTTGAGGAGAGCTGGGAGTAAGACTCCCACCCTAGAATTAACCACCTCAAGAGGAGGTAGGGGAGGGACTAAGCTAAGATATTCATTCTTAGCCTCGAGCCCCAAAGGTGACCCTTTGCCATTGATGTCAAAGGGGGAGATATTTGAGTAAGGGGGAGAGATTTGGTTTAAGAAGAAAGCATTGAGTCAGGGGGAGCAGTTTCCCAAGGGGAGCAGAATAAGAAAAAGGTCAATATTTGGTAAAAATAATTTGGGTTGCCATCAATGACAAAGGGGGAGATTGTTGGAAATTTTGAGTGATAAGTTGTCATTGATGTCAAGAGCGAGTGGTCATTTATGTCAAACCTTCAACTCCAGTCAGTGGCAGTTTTAGTTGGCAGCATCCATTTCAGTTTCAGTTTCAAGATTCGGCCCCAAGAAGTCAGATGAGGTCCAAAGTGCAAGAAAAAGCCCAAATAAGTAATATTATGCCAAGGAAGTTTAAAATTAATTATAAATTAATTTTAAATTACTTAACTTGTAAAGTTATTTAAATTAATTATTAATTATAAATTAATTTAAGCTAAGGTTAAATAACCCTAAGGTGGGTTATCAAATTTGAAATTCAAAATTTGATTTCGAATAAAGTGTCACCGATGTGAGGAGAAATTAAATTGTGTATATAAGGGGGGAACTCCCACCCTACCAAACTTACCATACCTTTGAAAATTAATGCGAGCTTTAAGAATTGTGAGTCTACAAATTGCGCTGCATCCAAAGTAAGGAGGAGTGTGCACGTTTCGAGAGGAATAGATGGCGAGTGAAGGCACAAGAGGAAGGTATTATACCTTCCTTCACATAGGCATTAGTAGCCCATGCAGTGGGCTCCCAAGCGCTAAGGTTCTTATGCTAAAGGAGACGGCATATCGAATCTCGCTGAATCCCCTTTTGTAGGAAGTATAAGGTATGCTCAAAAATTGGTCACCGAAATTTTTGGAAATATAGTTTGGGTATTTAAAAATTAATTTTTGCATATTTAAATTGGTTCTAAGGTTGTTAAAGGAGTTATAAGGGTTTTTGCAAAATTAAATTTTTAATGTTGTGTGCTCAAATATTTTGAAAATATTGTAAGGTGTTTTGGTTGATATTTTTATGGTGTTGGATTTGTTTTAAGTTGGAGTTTATTAGGTGTATCAAGGAAATTATCTTTATGTATGGTATGAAGAGTGTTATTTTTAAAAGGGAGCAATAAGGCATAAATTGAGTTGTGATTGGTTTATGTCCAAGGAATATTTTGGAAAGTTTTGAAGTAATATTGTTGTGTCTAACCATTGGAATTGGAAATAAGAAAATTGTGATTAAGATAGGTTTTCCAAAGGCACTTCTACATCCAACAAAAGGTATGGGCATATTCTTCCTAGTGAGTGATTGTTGAAAATTGTGAATGAAAAGTTGGAGTGAAAATGATTGTTTGGTTTGCATTGTTGAGAGTGTTTTGAATTAATGCTTCAAGGTTTTATGCAATTAAGAGTTGTTGATAAAACCTTGTCTTATAAGCATTTTTGTTGAAGTGAGTTGTTGAGTGAATAACTTGAACTAGGGTTTGGAAAGAACATGAGTATAATTGTTATGTGAGATTGGTTGATAAAGCATTGTTGGAAATATTTGAGTGAGTATTCATATGCTTGGACTAGGGTTTGTGAGCAAGGATCATTTCATTAAGTGATTGAGTATTGAGGTGAATGTGAGGCATATTGAGTCTCTAACAATTATTTATATGTTTCTAACAAGGTGATTGAAAGTGATTGAGCATTGTGATGAATGTAGAGCATATTGAGTCTCTAACAATTCTCTTTATGTTTATATGAGATTGGACAAGTTCTAGTATTGACTTTTTGAATAGATTTGAGGTAAGTCTTAGAGAAGACTTGTGGACAAATTTGTGTGAGATTTTGTGGAAGCTTACAATACAAATTGAGGATAGATTTGAGGACAAATTTTAGGACAGAGATTGAGGATAGATTTTAGGACAGATTTGAGGACAGATCAGAGGATAAAGTTTGGTGCAGGTTTGAGGACAAGTTTGTGCTAGACCAGAGATAGAGATTGAGTAGATTTGTGCTAGACTGAAGGACTGAGTTTAGTACAGATTTGAGATAGAGCTTTGAAGGTGACAAAGTATAGAGAATGATAGTCTCTAGTGGATAGATATCCATTAGCTAGGGCAATGAGGACATGTGTCTTCAGTGAATAGAGATCCATTAAGCTAGAGCAGTGGGGGCAACAGTTCTTCTAGAAGATCACCAATTAGAGCTTAGGAGAAAGGAGTTATCCCATGGATAGAGATCCACGAACTTGATTAGGGGATTAATGTCTCCTTTGGATAGAGGTCCATAAAAATTGTAGGGAAAGGATTCCCAAGAGAATTTATTTGAGAAAAATTTATAAGAAATATTTTCTCCATGGAGTAGCCCACGTAAAAATCATGTCTCTCATGTGTGTGATGCTTTGTGTGATATTTATTGCTTTAATATTGTTGATGTTATCATTTGGATTAAAAATCAAAAAATATTATCTTATACTATTCACCCCCCTCTTAGTATAATTACATATTCTTCATAATGCATGGTAATGGAATGAAAATAAATAAATTGAGCAAGATACAAAGCAACATGAATAACGAGAGGTCTTTACCTTTTCAAACTCTATTTCTTTTGTTCTTATTTCAAGAGGAAAATTAAGGTGATGTACCTTAATTAAACTTGACCTTTTTTTGTCTTCTTTGTTTTAAAATTTACCTCCACATCTTTCTTTGCACCTTTAATACATTTTAAATTTAAATTTGTACATTGTAAAATCCTCCTTGGTTTTTCTAATGGTCACTCTAATGGACTTTGTCAGCAAATGATATAAGATGCTTTATTTACAAATTTTTTCGTAGTGGAATTCTTTTTTTCTAGGCTAGATTATACTATAACGTGATCTCCTTGATTCATCTTGTATTTTGTCTCATAAAAAAATGGTTCCATCTCTTTCATGGTCATTTTCACTTTGTCATTTCTTGTTATGTGTCAAGTCTCGTATTGTTTGAGGCATCAAAATGAAAAGTTTATATAATCCACTTGTGGATCCATTCTCTTGAGTCAAATTTAATCTTAATGGTTTTGACAAAAATATTTGAAATATCTATAGCTACACATATTCGAATACATACAACATGCTTTTGCTTCTTAGTATTTTATCCTTCTTAGATGGATTTTGTAATTGTATCATAAACATTTTTCAAAACCTTCTTGTTGATAAGGTGATATTGAAGATCAAAAATCCTAACCCACACCAAAAGCATTGTAATATTTTTTGACTCCACAAAACAATTCTCACTCCATGATCTTAATTATTGGCCATATCTCAACTAAACTATAGGCCACCATCTATTATTTTATCCCAAATTTCTAAACTAGAGAAGATGATGATAAAAAATCCTTGCAAAAGAAAAGTCATGAAATAGATTGAACTTAATTTTTACTTTTGTTAAATCCATCAATTGAATCTGATAAAAAAACTTGGCCTAATATCCATGGAACTTGTAAATTAACCCTCTATGTTTAAGAACCATTATATTATGGTTGATCATCTCATCCTTGATAATCACTTCTAATGTAATATCTATCACATGGATAAGCATTACAATAGATTCACTCTTCCTCTTGTCCTAAACTAGGACATCCATTCTTGTTAAACCTTCTTCATTTCTACTTACAATTTTTATCCATAGTTTCCCTTCAATGTTGACTAGTTTTTCTCATAAGAGTCCTTTCCTTTTCAAATTTCTCTAAAGATATAAAAAATGTGAGGCTCACTTCTTACTTCTTACTAACACATGTTATTTTCACACAAATAATTGAATATTTGTTTAAAGAGTGATTACTTTATTTATAGATTTAAAAATTAAATACATTTAAAAAAAAAATATACCTATAATTTGATTCAATCTCATAATTAAGTTGGTAATTAAGATGTAATTATATGAAAATAAGTTAATGACACTCATTGCATTGTGATAGAATACCAAAATAATGTGATCATCATGTATAAGTGAAGCTATGTTTACCCCAATTGAATATAAAAATATCTTACAAAATTACCTATGCAAGTTTTAACCATGGGTCTTTTTGTTGAAAGTCCACATTTTTAACCACCTAAACTAGTGTCATTTGAACTTCACCCATGTGATATTATTTTAAATTATATAAATTATGCACAATCAATCTCTGTCCCCAGAAATTATACAAATTAGCAAGCTAGAAAGGTGTTTTGCTTGCCACGATGGTCATGTCAGTTCTTCAGAGCATTCCTGTTTATTTTTTGTTTTTTTTCAAAGTGCTTGCAACAGTTGAATCTAAAATAGAACAAATTCAAAAGTGCTTCCTATGGGCAGGAACTTATAATCAAAAAAAATTTCACTTAGCTGCTTGGAATATTGTTTTCTCCCCAAAAGATAAAGGGGGTCTTGGTTTTCGAAGAATTCATAAGATGAATCATGCCCTTTTGGAAAAATAGGTATGGAAAATATTTACCCATGAGAACTTGGAATGTATATCTGTCGTAAGGGAGAAATATCTATAACACCATTCCTTTATGGATGAGGAAGCTCCTCAATCTAGAACCCATTTTTGGAAGTCTATCCTCCAAACAAGACCGTTACTCAACAAAGGTGTAAGATGACAACTTGGTGATAGGAAGACAATCAATTTTTGGCATGATGAGGCTCTTATAAATGATCAAAACATGGCTGTCCTAAAACCCTTAACAAATGCAAATATGAGACCAAAAGTTGCTGACTTCATCGTCCAAACCCAGGGGCGTCCCATATGAAAAAAACTAAGTTTCAATTCAGATGATGAATTAATTTTCCAAGCTATTAAGACCATGCAGTCCATTCTCAGATAAAGTTTTATCCCAACTTCCCAGGAAAAAGATAGGCCTTTCTAGAAATGCAGTGAGGATGGCAACTTCTCAGTCAAAATGACCCATGGGTTATATGACAAATATGACTCTTAAGATGAGCAAGCGACATCTTTGATCTTCAAATGCATTTGGCTTAAAAATATTATCCCCAAAGTTGCTCACTTCTCTTGGTTGGTTGTTAAGAACAAAATTTTAATTATTGATAATTTGATTAAGCATGGAGTCATGTTACCCAACAAATGTTATTTGTGCTACCAAGCTTGGAAATCAGTGCAACATATTATGGTTGACTGTCAATTTGTCTATGATGTTTTAATAGTGCTTTTAAGTATCTTTAGAGTTCAATGGGTATGACCCCATACTATTACTGATATGTTTACCCGGTGGCCTCCTGTGTTTCACCACCCTAGATTAAATTTTATATGGAAAGCTTTTCTCCATCATACCTTATGGCAGATTTGGTTAGAGTGAAATAACATAATGTTCAATAATCAGACCAAGGATCTAGTGATGGTAGCCAACAAATCAGTGAGGTTCGCTACCGAGAATACCAACTTAATTCAGTGTGACAAACTCCCTGATCTAGGTTTAGAAATGCTTTTGTTTAAAGTTCTCAATATTTCCATCGAAATTTCTAAGCAACCAATTCACATCAATGGCAGGATCAATACTAAGTGGAAACCTCCACCGTTGGGTTGGCTAAAAGCAAATTTCGATGGTTCATCTAAAATTAATCTCGAGGATGTTGGGGCTAGTGGTATAAGCTGGGATCAAAGTGGAAAGATCATCAAGGCCTTCATTGAAAATTTAGGAATTCAATCAAATAATTATGCTGAGGCTCGTGCCCTGTGGAGGTGTCTTGTTATGTGCAAATATTTTCCTAACCCAATCATCTTTGAAGGTGATTCCCTTGTTGTGGTTAATCATGCAAAAGGTTCCTCGAAACTAGGTTGGAATATTCAAAATATTATTAAGGAAAGTCAAGCCATTCTCAGGTAGCTTCCCTTAAGTACAATTCAACATGTCTTCCATGAAGCCAACGTAGTTGCTGACACTTTGACTAATTTGGAAGTAAACCAATATGATTGCATTATTTGGGAAGACTACTTTTCAAAGGATTTAATCAGCATTGTTCAAAAAGAAAATGAGCATGTTTCTTAATAATCATAGAAATTCCAGCAAAGGTGTTTTTTTCAATGCCATAAGGTGTTTTTTCAACATCGGTGTCTTTCCTTTCAAGTGTTTTTTCAACACTATTATCAGTTCCAGCAAAGGTGTTCTTTTTAATGCTATAAGGTGTTTCGTAAATGCCCTGTTTCTTTTGCCTTTGGTGTTTTGTCAACACCATTCCTTATCCATTTCAGGATCCCACATGTTTTCTTTCAAATTGTGGGCTTTTTCAAAATTGTGGTTTTCATCACAAGGCTATTGTTTTCACCTATGTGCAAAACCTTCTCCATATGATGAGTTTTTTAATTCATGGAATGATGGAATGGTTCATGTTAGAGGGCTTCAAATTGAGTTCGTGGATGCAGCTAAAAATATTCCTAGTTGTGCTGTTGAAGCCTTTTGCTCCAGAATCATCAGCCATGTCTCGGGGGTGGTTGACCAACTCCAGGCAATAGATAATATGATCAAGGAAGTTGGGGTCATCTTCTCTCTTAACTTAAAGGAATTACAGGATCTTTCGACGTCGCTCAACGCTCCTATCGCTCATCAACAATATAATGCTACTGAAGATGGTGATAAAACCCAATAGTCCTAGGTTCTGGGTTAGTGGGATTTTTGAGTTTATTTTCTGTTACTGAACCTTCCCTAATTTATCGGGTATATCCCTGGTTTCTTTCTGTTGTCGAAAAAGGTTATTGGAATCTCTATTTTGTTTTTTTTTGTGTTCCCATGAAACTAGCACAACTCTTCCCTATGTCTATGGGGGTTGTTTTGTTTTTGTTTCTTTGGCGCTAGATAATAGCCTTATGTAAATAGGGATTGGGACCCTTCAACCCAACAATATTAATAAATTTTATTACCTACCAAAAAAAGAAACTAGAGTTTAATTATAATGTATGAAGTAGACTATTAGATAATATAATTTAAATTTAATAGATAATATAAGTTGTTTGGAATTATTTTTTATATGTTGCAAATTATCCATAAATATGTTTTAATATTAATAATAGTAAAAATAATAATTTTACACTTCATGGCATTGTATTACCCCCAATTGTGTTTGAAATATTTTTTTTAAAAGAACAAGCTAAAGTGCACTATGATGGTGCCCCCTACATTAAAAGAGTTCATAGTTGTCTCTCGTAGTGCTTCCTAAAAAGGACTAACTACCCATATATGTGTTACCATTCAATGTTAATGGAGATTAGAAATCTCATATATGTGATATTGAAGGCTTCACCTCTAAGCCTACCAAGTCTTGGGGAGGGGATGCATAAACCACTCAAGTTCCACAATCAGATCAACATGACTTATTTATATGATAGAATTTTGTTCCACTTTGACAAATGTCTCTTTCACATAGTTTCTTGTAAAAGTGGTTATGATTGAGCATTGGAGATAGGGACAGGAAGGCTAACAAATTAATTCTTGTTTCATAAAACCTTAAATGAATTAAATATCTTGAACTTCATTTTTTTATAAAAAATTGTAAAAATTATTTCTAATCATTAAGCATTCATATATTTAAAAAAATAATAATTCTTTAAAACTGTGGTCAACGGTTCTTCTCTTTAGAAGTGATTTTATAAGACAAATGTTTTGGGAGATTCATATTTTTCAACATTAATTTTTCTTTGCTTCTAAACAATTAGACATTCTTCTTAATAAGTATTCTTCTATTTACTTATTTTGATCAAAAGATAACACAAGTTTATCTAATTGGGAATGATAATATATATATATATATTCTATTCATATTTTCTCTTGAAGGTTTTTCTAACTAGAAATGATAATATATATATATATATATTTTATTTATATTGTCTCTTGAAGGTTATTTTGTTGTAAGTAATTTCTAATTTTAAAGCATTCATAAAAAAATTTACTTTAAATTGTCAAACATGGTCAATGGTTCTCTTTCAAAGTGATTTTATAGAACAAAACCTTGAGGGATAGGGTAATATAACATCATATATTTTCATTGTTAATTTTCTTTTGCTTCTAAATATTTAGACATTCTTCTTAGTAAGTATGTTCTTATTTACTTATTTTGAAAATTGAGCATGGTAATATGCATTTTTTTATTAATATTTCCTTTTGAAAGTAGTTTTCTTCTATGAAAATAAGCATTGAATTGGCCTTATATTTATAAAGTTTTATTTTTGACTAAAATTTTTTAAAATCATCTTTATTATCCCTTTTTATCCATTATCAAATAATTGGTGAATATTTAAGTTAATTTCCATCAATATTTATTTTTATTCATTTTATGTCATCTTGATATCAATGCATATCTTGAATTGTAAGCATAAATTTCCTTCTAATGGTAATATCAATGTTTTTCTAACATCATGAGGCAAGAAGTTTTTACCTTCACACTAGTTGTTTGTTTGTTTATAATAAATTGAGGTACTTTCCTCTTCGAGTCCCTTAGTTATCTCTATGAATGGTTTATTACTTTGGCCACACAATTAAAACTAACTTCTTTTGCATTCCATAGAACTTCATGAATAGTGGCTATCGGGTATACACTTGGTGATATTTACAATCTCTCATGTAGATCTAAAAAAAATGATTATATTAGGGAATAATTGATCAGTTCCTACTTGCTCTTAGATATAGTGGTTCCTGTGTGATGTCCACATAAGTCTTTGTCAATAAATATCAATCCTTACATATTTTTAATTCCATAAGGTATGGAGTAGTCTAGGATTACCAAGCAATGCAAGCAACTAGCACTTTTGTCATGCATTAAAATCGGATGAAATCAAGCTTTCATGACACTTAATTTTCTCTCAACAGGAAAGAAGCAATGATGAAACTCTATTTAAATTTGTTATTAGTAGTTATTAGTTTTTTAAATGTATCATATGATATTGAAATGGTCATGTCTATGTTACATTATAAGTGTGTTATTATAGAATTTCAACCAACCATATAGTGATATTAATATGAATATAATAATTTTTTTATTATTTGGGTAGTGTGATAAACCCTTATGACTGATACATAGGTATGAGCAATCCCCTCCCAGTAGTGATCCCTCATAATATCAAGAGCTACACTTATCAATAGGGGATTAACACACATCCACGTGCACACACACACATGAGTAATGCATAGGGTTGAGCAATCCCATCCTAGACATGATTCATCATAAGGTCGAGAGCTACGCTTATCAATAGAGGATTACCACACAAACATGCACATGTGCTCGCACATACCCCATGGTTTGAACATTGGACCTCTTGAAGAAGAGCCAAATTGCAAACCATTGTGTTGTCCCCCTTGAGATAAATATAATAACACTTTAACACCTATGCATACATCACATGGAAATATTTGAACTATGGTCTCCATATTGGAAATTTATATTTTTAACCACTTGAAGCTCATCCCATGTGACTATTAGCAAGTATAAGATATTTATGCAAAAAATAATTATTTTTATAACTAAAGATATTTATTTTTAATTAATTTTGTAAACATAAGAGCAACTTAACATATTATTTTTAAATAATAAACTTAATTACATTTTATTTAAAATGTTATTAAAAACTAAAATCATCTTTAGTATTAGAATTGTATAAATGATAGATAAGTAGGTAATAGGAAATTCTAGCAAGGAAAGAACCTCGCTTTAAATTTTTTGCTTTGGATATCTTTGGAGAAATTCAAATAATGAAGGATTCTCGTGATAAAATATCAAATAACAAGGAAGGAATTCCATTCAAGGAATATCTAATTGGAGGAAAGGATGCTTTGGTTTAGATAAGTAAATTTTTTTCAATGAAGAAAACAAATAGACTAAACATATCACAACCCCTATCCAAGCAGTAAAAAGTGATCATCAAGGATGAGATGGTCAAGCATGATATAATGGTTCTTAAAATCGTAAATTTGATATTTAATTTGAACAAATATTGACCAAAGTTTTTTAAGATTTAGAGGTGGATATTTATCTACAATACCTAATGATTTTCCTACTAGAAGGATTCTTCTCATCATCTTATTCGATTCAAGTGTTAATGATAAAATAATGGATGAGAGCCCATGGTTTATGGGAGAAGTTCGCTTGTATCTAAGACGATAAGGTGAGAATATTTTTTACATGGAAACTCTTAACATGATTTTAGTATGGTTAGTGTTTTTGGACTTCCATGTCAAATTATTAATAAGGAGTTTTTGAAAGAATATATATAATATTGTAGAGGAGTTTTTTAGAAGACACCCACTTTTGAGGAGCAAAAGCATGTTGGGTATACGTAAATATGTCAATCCATGGGTATTTCTAAACTTTTTTTTTAAATTGATTGATATTAAATTTGAATTAAGAGAGTATGATCAATAAGTATATTATGAAGGCATTACATTTCAAGGGAATAAATGTTATGATACTAGACACATGACTAGAGATCATAAAGTGAATATGATTAAGAAAGAGGTGAAATTTTTTGGTCATGAAACAAACTCAAAGATGAATGAGATCATATTATGGTAGAATTTGACTTCTATAAAGGATCTTTCACTCAAAAAAATATGGCAAAGAAATCTCCTTCTACCTCATCAAATGGTGAAGGCCATCATAGTTTAATTAAAATAAATATTTGAAGAAACTAATGAGGACGTATAAGATGAAATGCAATGTGTAAGTTTAAGTTTGAAAGTAACAAAATTAAAAAATGAATATGTGAAGTTAATTTTCAAAGCAAATACGAAAAACTAGGTTTAGTATAATTTAATTTAAATCATCTCCAATTTCCTTAAATGGTAGAAAATAATCTCCTTGCAATAAAAGTGAATTTTTTCTACAGGTTGTCCCTTACAATGGGGGGGGGTTAGGGTAGCATAATGAAGAAAGTAAAATGGAAAATATACCTTCCAATTTAGGGTTTTTAGGGAAGCATAAGAAATAAATTGCTATGGAGATTCTCTGATGCAGGAGCATCCGATGGCAGCAAAGCAATCTTGCATCAAAGATTTTTTATTTTTTTCTCTAAGTGTGCCTTGATGTCGCAATATCGCGACAAGGAAAAGTGTCGCGATATCACATGTCATGTTTTCGTGACTCAGGAAGGAGAGAAAAGGAGCGGGGCAAAAAGTGTCACGATATCGCGACAGAAAAAAAGTGTCGCGATATCGCGACAGGAAAAAGTGTCGTGATATTGCGACATGTCGCATTTTTGCGACCAAAATGCGAGAGGCGCAAGAAGGGAAAGGTGTCGCGATATCACGACATGTCGCATTTTTGTGACTCGAGAAAGGCAGGAAGGCCGAAAAGCAAAAGTGTCGCGATATCGCGACATGTCGCATTTTCGCGACCCGAACATGACAGGAAGGCAGAGAAGCCAAAAGTGTCGCGATATCACATGTCGCATTTTCGTGACTCGAGGAAGGCAGGAAGGCAGAGGAGCCAGAAGTGTCGTGATATCGCGACATGTCACATTTTTACGACCCGAACAGGACAGGAAGGCAGAGAAGCCAAAATTGTCACGATATCGTGACATGTCGCATTTTCGTGACTCAAGGAAGGCAAGAAGGTAGAGGAACTAAAAGTGTCACGATATCGCGACATGTCGCATTTTCATGACTCGAATAGGACAGGAAGGTAGAAGAGCCGAAAGTGTCGTGACATCGTGACATGTCGCATTTTTACGACCCGAACAGGACAAGAAGGCAGAGAAGCCAAAAGTGTCGCGATATCATGACATATCGCATTTTCACGACTCAAAGAGGATAGGAAGGCAGAGAAGCCAAAGGTGTTGTGATATCACGACATGTCACATTTTCATGACTTGAAGATGGCAGGAAGTCAGGGAAGCCGAAAGTATTGCGATATCGCGACATGTCGTATCTTCATGACCAAACAAAAGGAAAGAAAGTGTAGGCGGTTACAGGAGCCATTACAGAGGAAACGGTCAAGCGGTGGTATACCAAGGTGCAGTGGAAGCAGACGAAGACAAAGAGTAGAAACGTTTCGACAGCCAGAACAACGAAGAGACGCGGGAGATGAAACAGAAGCATAAAAAAAAAGGAAGACGGAGAGTCATGCCAGAGATTTTTAAAAGGGGAAGCGAAGGCATGCACGAGGGTCAAAAAACTATGGAGACAAAGTTGTAGACGTAAAGGCAAGAGGCCATTCTGGACCTGTTAGGCTGTTTTTCTTCCAGGTGGAAGATGTAATAGAAACTATCTTTCAGGACAAAAGAATTTATGTGGGCAGACTGTTGCAATGATTGTAATGTTGTTCTAATATGTTGAATGTGATTACAGATTCGACGTGAGCGAGTTGGCTCTCGATCAAGTGGTATCAGAGTTGGAGTTCCTGAGTGTGTGAGCAGATCATCGAAAGTGAGGCAATTTACACCAGGATTTGTGGAAGGGTTAGAGAAGAGTGTGAGGAAGAATGCCTCCATGAAGAAATCGTGGTGGTGGGAGGAATATGGTACCTGAAGAAGATTTCAAAGCTTTGTAGAGGCAAGTGCAAGCCCTACAAGAGGAGTTGCGAAGAGGGGTTGAACCAAGGGGAGAAGACCATAGTGAAGATGAAGCTTGGGAGGTTGATAATCCATCAGAGGAAGAGGAAGCAATGAATCTTGCAGAAGTCAGATTAGTTAAGGACATAACTCAGATCGGGAAGAAGCCAAAGTTTGATGTCTCCACGTACTCTAGGAAACTCAATCCAGAAGAGTTGATTGATTGGATTAATGATATGGAGGAGTATTTTGAGTATGAGGAGGTTGTAGATCCAGATCGGATCAAACTGGCAAAAACAAAGTTGAAAGACCATGCTAGCATATGGTGGAAGGAAGTACAACTAGAAAAAAATAAGAGAGGAAAGAAAAGGATAACCAGATGGGACCGAATGGTTGAGAAGTTGAAAAGGTAGTTTATTCCTGTAGATTACGAATTAGAGCTATTGAGGAAAATGTAGAGCTTGAGACAGTCAAGCAAATCTATCAAGAAATATATCGAGGCGTTTTACCAAATTTTAATAAGATTTGGAAATTCAGGGGATAGTAAGGAGAAAGTAGTCCATTACATAAATGGGTTAAGAATGAATATCCAAGAAGAACTCAATTTGGTCAGAATTACCACCATTGAGGATACATATCAGTTTGCCTTGAAGGTTGAAGAGAAGTTGAACAGAAGATTTGAAGGAAAACCAAGAGGAAGAGGTCGAGGTGGAAGAACTGGGGGAAGGACCAGTGGAGGATCATTTGATGATCGAAATAAGACTGGTGAAATGAGTACCAACCAAGATCATAAAGAGAAGAATACTTATCGCCTCCGTAATCAGAACAACGATTACCAAAGGGGAAGAGGTAGAGCTGGACGAATTTCATGAAACCTGTTTCCATTGTGGAGAAGAGGGACATCGGGCATATGAGTGTCCCCAATACTAATAGAGGATGAATAAGCAACCTGAGGATCATGCCAGAGCTGCTGTAGCAGATGAAGGTGCTGAGTCTGAACATTATGAAGAAGTAGAAGAAGGAGAAGTGTTGATGACAAGAAGAGCATTGATGAATGGGGGGAAAGATGTGGATCAAAGGAAGAGCTTATTTTGCATGAGATGCAAATGTGCAGGTAAGACCTGTAATGTTATCATAGATAATGGTAGCACAGACAATTTGGTCTCAGGAGAAATGGTTACTAAGCTAAAACTGGAGAAGAGGGCGCACCCACATCCATATCGGATTGCATGGTTGCAAAAAGATCATAGGGCATTAATCAGTGAGCAGTGTTTGGTTAAATATCATATTAGAACTTATCAAGATGAGATTCTATGTGATGTTTTACGTATGGATGCTTGCCATTTGTTGTTGGGGAGGCCATGGCAATTTGACAGACACGCGATGCATGATGGACATGTGAATACTTACTCTCTGATGAAGGGCAAAATGCGTCACAAGTTGAAGCCATCGAAGGAAGTGGATGAGAAGGTATGCAGTAGTGCAAGGATCTATCTGGTAGATGGTAGAAAATTTTTGGATGGCTTGAAGAGGGAGTCTATGTGTTACACATTAATTCCTACTGTTAAGAGGGAACAATGTATGGACATTCCAATAGAGGTTGAAAGTCTGTTAGAAGAATTCCCTGATATTGTGTCAGATAATGTGCTTGAGGGTTTGCCACCAGTAAGAAATATTAGCCATCAAATTGATTTGATTCTAGGGGCCAGTTTACCCAATAAAGTAGCCCATATAATGTCTCCCGCAGAGAACGAGGATTTGAACAGACAGGTTCAAGAGTTGTTGAGGAAGGGATTGATTAGAGAAAGTTTGAGTCCTTGTGTAGTACCTACAGTACTAGCATCGAAGAAGGATGGAGAATGGAGAATGTGTACTGATTCCAAAACCATAAATAAGATTACCATTAAGTATAGATTTCCATTGCCTAGAATGGACGATATAATGGATTGTTTGAGTGGAGCTAAATACTTCACAAAGATTGATTTAAAGAGTGGGTATCATTAGATTCACATCAGAGAAGGTGACGAGTGGAAGACTGCTTTCAAAACCAAAGAGGGTTTGTACGAGTGGTTGGTCATGCCCTTTGGTCTAACCAATGCACCAAGTACATTCATGAGGTTAATGAATGAGGTGTTGAAAGAATTCCTAGAGAAGTTTGTTATTGTTTATTTGGATGATATTTTGATTTTCAGCAAGACATTGGAAGAACATTTGATGCAAGTTCGGATAGTTTTTGAAAAGCTGAGGGAGGAGCAGTTGCTGATTAATTTGAAGAAGTGCAGTTTTGTGAAGAAGGATCCAAAAAATGTGAAGGCTATCATTGAGTGGCCTAATCTAAGGAACATAATGGAGGTAAGATCATTCCATGGTCTTGCAAGTTTCTATAGAAAGTTCATTAGAAACTTTAGCAGTATTTGCGCACCCCTGACAGAAACCATGAGAGGGGATAAGGAGTTTAAGTGGACTACAAGGGCAGGTGCAAGTTTTGAGATGTTAAATAGGAAGGTGACGAAACAACCCATTTTGATACTTCTAGATTTTAATAAAGTATTTCAGGTTGATTGTGATGCTAGCGGCAGTGCCTTTGGAGCTGTGTTGAGTCAGGAAGGTAAACCTGTTGCATATTTTAGTGAGAAGTTAAATGATGCTAGGAAGAAATACTCTGTTTATGATCAGGAATTTTACGCTATAGTTCAGGCTCTGAAGAAATGGAGACACTATTTGTTAGCAAAAGAGTTTTTTTTATATACTGACCATCAAGCTTTACAATATATTAACAGTCAGGGAAAACTAAATCAGAGACACCTAAAGTGGGTTGAATTTCTACAGAGTTATACCTTTTTTTTGAAGCATAGGAGTGGGAAGTATAATAGAGTTGCAGATGCATTGAGTAGAAGACAAAATTTGTTGTTGGAGATGAAGGTGGAAGTCGTTGGGTTTGAAGAACTTAGGAGTTTGTATCCGGAGGATCTAGACTTTGCAGAAGCTTGGAAGGCATGTTTGTCTCCCATTACTGTGGATAGAACTAAGTGGCTGGATTTCACCATCCAAGATGGGATGCTATTTCGAAAGAACCAATTGTGCATTCCTAGAAGTTCAATGAGGGAGAATCTGATAAAGGAGAAGCATAGTGGAGGACTAGTTGGGCATTTTGGTCGAGATAAGACCATTGCTCTTGTCAGTGAAAACTACCATTGGCCATAGTTGCAGCAGAATGTGACGAAATTTGTGCAGGGTTGCAGAGTGTGTCAGATGGCAAAAGGAGTGAGACAGAATACAAGATTGTATCAGCCATTACCTATACCAAAAAGACCATGGGAGGACATCAGTATGGATTTTGTTCTTGGCCTACCAAGGACACAACGAGGGAATGACTCCATTTTTGTTGTGGTTGACAGGTTTTCGAAGATGGCTCATTTTATTCCCTGTCAGAAAACGAGTGATGCAGTTCATATTGCAGGCTTATTTTTCAAGGAGGTGGTACGCCTTCATGGTCTACCCAAGAGTATAGTATCTAACAAAGATACCAAATTTGTGGGTTATTTCTAGAGGACTTTGTGGAAGCAGTTAAAGACGGATTTGAAGTTCAGTTCTGCATACCACCCACAGACTGATGGAAAAACATAAGTGGTGAACAGAAGTTTGGGTAACCTTCTAAGATGCTTGGTAGGAGATAAGCCCAAGGGATGGGATTTGATTTTACCACAAGAAGAATTTGCTTACAACAATTCTATCAACAGAAGTACTAGTAAATCACCATTCCAGATTGTGTATGGGAACAACCTAAGGAATGCTTCGGAGTTGAGAATAATGGGTAAAGGAGAAAAGAGTAGTGCGAAGGCTGAAGAGTTTGCATAACACCTAAAGAGTTTGCATGAGGAGGTAAAACAACATATTAGTAAGATGAATACTCAGTACAAGGCCAAAGTAGATCAGAAGAGACGTTTCAAAGAGTTTCAAGTGGGAGATGAGGTCATGGTTCACTTGAGAAAGGAAAGGTTTCCCAACAAAACCTACAACAAACTGAAGATGAAGAGGTTTGGACCATGCGAGATCATAGGTAAAAGAGATTCAGGTAATGCCTATGAAGTGGAACTACCGAGAGAGCTAAATATATCACCTATTTTTAATATTTTAGACTTGGTAGAATACCATGAAGGAGATAGTAGTGAGGCACCAAGAACAGATTTGTGGAGTATTCCAGTGACTACACCAGTCACAGATGAGATAGAGGAAATACTCGATACTCGAGAAGGCAGAAGTACCAACAACCAGCATTATTCAGAATATTTGGTCAAATGGAAAGGCAGGCCTTTCGAAGATGCAACTTGGGTGTCAAAGATAGAGGTCGACTACCTGGGTTTTCCTCCAACAGTATAGAAGTAGAGGACACTTCTCAATCCACTCCGGGTGTCTGATGCAGGAGCATCCTGTGGCAGTAGAGCAATCTTGCATCAAAGAATTTTTTTTTTTTCTTTTTTTTCTCTAAGTGTGCCTTGATGTCGCAATATCGCGATAAGGAAAAGTGTCGCAATATCGCGATAGTGTCACGATATCGCGATAACGAAAAGTTTCGCGATATCACGATAAAGGAAAAAGTGTCACGATATCGCGACAGGAAAAAGTGTCGCAATATCGCGACATGTCACATTTTTGCGACCAAAAGGCGAGAGAGGCGTAGGAAGGGAAAGGTGTCGCGATATCGTGACATGTCGCATTTTCGCGACTCGAGAAAGGTAGGAAGGCCGAAAAGCAAAAGTGTCACGATATCGCGACATGTCGCATTTTTGCAACCCGAACAGGACAGGAAGGCAGAGAAGCCAAAAGTGTCGCGATATCGCGACATGTCGCATTTTCGTGACTCAAGGAAGGCAGGAAGGCAGAGGATCCGGACATGTCACGATATCACGACATGTCGCATTTTCGCTACTCGAACAGGACAGGAAGGCAGAGAAGCCAAAAGTGTCGCGATATCGCAACATGTCACATTTTTGTGACTCGAGGAAGGCAGAGGAACTGAAAGTGTCGCGATATTGCGACATGTTGCATTTTCGTGACTTGAACAGGATAGGAAGGTAGAAGAGCCGAAAGTGTTGCAACATCGCGACATGTCGCATTTTCGCGACCCGAACAGGACAAGAAGGCAGAGAAGCCAAAAGTGTCGCAATATCGTGACATGTTGCATTTTAATGACTCGAAGAGGACAGGAAGGCAGAGAAGCCAAAGGTGTCTGGATATTGCGACATGTCACATTTTCACAACTTGAAGAGGGCAGGAAGTCAGGGAAGCTAAAAGTGTCGTGATATCGTGATATGTCGCATTTTCATGACCAAACAAAAGAAAAGAAAGCGTAGGTGGTTACAGGAGCCGTTATAGAGGAAACGGTCAAGCGGTGGTATACCAATATGCAGTGGAAGCAGACGAAGACAAAGAGTCAGAACGTTTTGACAGCCAGAGCAACGAAGAGACGCGAAAGATGAAACGAAAGCGTCAGAAAAAAGGAATATGGAGAGTCATGCCAGAGATTTTTAAAAGGGGAAGCGAAGGCATGCACGAGGGTCAAAAAACTATGGAGACAGAGTTGCAGACGTAAAGGCAAGAGGCAATTTTGGACCTATTAGGCTGTTTTTCATCCAGGCGGAAGATGTTGTAACATAAACTATCTTTCGGGACAAAAGAATTTATTTGGGCAGACTATTGCCATGATTGTAATGTTGTTCTAATCTGTTGAATGTGATTAAAGATTCAGCGTGAGCGAGTTGGCTCTCGATCATTCTCCTTTTTTCTTTAGGGATTTTACAGAAACCTAAAAAAAATTATAGATTTTATGAGGTTAGGACTTGCACTAGGTATATGGTAAGATAAATTATGAATGATATGAAAATGGGAAATATACTGATAAAGATGAAAGCATTGGTGGTAATGAAAAATAAAAGGAATACTCCTAAAATCCAAGAACATGAAGAAAAGAAAACCTAGAAGGAGACTGATTTGGAAAATTAAAAATCAATACTGTAAGTGCTAACACAAAGTGGGGCTAAGCCCATAACAAGAATAAAAAACTACTATACAAATGATATCTAGGAATGTTTAGGGTATGAATATGCTTAAAACCTAGAAGAAGGTTGTTTTGAAAAACCAAAAATAAAAATTTGTAAGTGCTAACATAAAGTGGGTTTAAGCCCATAATAAGAAAAAAATTGATTGTGAAAATGATATCTAGGAATGTTCATGGTATGAATATGCCACACAAAAAGATATTTATTAAAGAATTGATGGATTGTTATAGTCTTTGACTTAAATTTAATAATAGCAAAAAAATAGAGAGTGAGGAACATAAGGATGCATTTCAAAAGGTTTGGAATATGGGGAATTATCTGGTGGTCTTTTCTATGGGAGATTCAATGGTAATTGCAAAGATATGGAATAAGTGCAATTGGAATGGACAATTGTTGAAGGCAAGATATAATTAGGTTGTAAGTCTTTTTCATAGGAGAGAGAAAAATATAAAAGTTAGAGTGAAAAATATATATGCTCCAAACAAATTAGTGTGCAATCTCTTAAGATATTTGGTTGTAATCAAGATTAAATCAGAAACTCATTATTTCGAGATATGACTAGTCAACAATGGTTATCCAAACCTTTAATTTTTTTACTCTGTGTGGATCCAATGCCCTAATTTCATCAAAATGGAAATATTATGGTGGGGTTAAGAAGAACTTGAAGGATCACACATATTCAAAAATTGAAATATCTAAAGGGACAAATGAATACTTAGAATATCAATCATATATAAAAGAAAAGAGGAAATCAAATTCCATCTGAAGGAATCACAAGAGAAGGTGAAAAACAATGGAATAGATCAATATGCTTACATTAAAGAAAACAATCACTTTTCAACTCTATAATTAGAAAATAAGGGTTGATATTGTGTTCAAAAATCTAGGGAGAGATTAATTATGAATGGCAATAGAAATTAAAAAAAATTCCATGCTACTACCAAAATATATTTATCCTTTCATCAAATCAGATTTATTTCAATTCCATATAAAATAATTATTAAGAAAAAAATAAGATATCAAGATGAAAAATTAAATTATTTTAGACATATTTTATCAATAAATGGACATTGACTAAAGGTGAGATAAAATATAAAATCAATTATCTTAAAATAATGGAATCAAATATTAATAAGAAAGATCTTGATGCAACAACTCTAGGATGTTTGATCTATCCATATATTCATTAAAAAATGGAATTTGACATATTATCCATCAAAGAAAAGATAAATATCATATAAGCACCATGATATGTAATGGTAACCCTTAGACATGAAATAACCACAATTTTAATAGAATAATATCTCCAATAAATAACAAAATAGTTGGACTCAAGAGGTGCAAATACTCGAATTACAATTGACCTTAAGTCAAGGTGAAATAACCAACCACAAGGTTAATTTTCATACTATTACAATAAAGTGGCTATAAAAGGTGTACAATGGTCAATAGGGCAACATACAATGGGGTATGCAGGGAAAGACGTTTATCAAAAATTCCCCTTAAGGAGCACTCCTTCTCCATTATGCTCCCATAATATTATAAAACACACCTAAGCTCACAATCTTGGCTAAGATATCCATTGTTTGCTTTTTTGAAGGCACATAGACTAGATCAACCATCCCACATGCATGAATTCATCAAGCATTGTTAATCCATTTCTCAATGTGCTTTTTTCACCAATAAAATAGGATTATGCACAAGCTTGATGTTACTCAAATTATCATACTAAAGGGTCACTAGGAACTATTAATAACGATTCCATTGCTCAAGAATCATGAGCATCAACCAAAGATGCTTGGAAACCTCATTAGTAGCATAATACTCAACTTCCATAGAAGATTGGGATATAGTGGACTACATTCAACAATTTTAAAAGACAAGTCTAGAACCTAGATATAACACAAAGCTAATGGTCAAACATAGTTAAACTACATCTCTTCACTACTTTGAATCAAAGAATCCTATCGATACTAAATTAACCCTAGGTAAAAAGTAAATGTGCATTTGATAGGCATCTCTAATGCACTAAAGGATCTACTTAGTCATTGTCCAATGATTTATGAAGTGCTTGGATGCGCCTAGAATAATAATTGACAACAAAGGAAATATTTGGATGGGTGTGTGAAGTAGTGAATACCCTCAATAAGAGATTTGTAGAAGGTGACATCCACCATATACAAGCTCATGCAAAGGAATTCATATTTAGGGAGGTTAATATCTAGGGGCCTAAGGGTTAGGCTAAGTCTTTAAAGAAGTCAAATACCACTTATAGATACTATAAGAGGGAGTGACATCCAACAAAGAATTATTTTCTAAAATTGGAAAGAATTGAAGTTGAGTTCCTAAATATTGATGAACATCTTCTAGGTGATGAGGGAGATTCTACAACATCTACCTTAATGGCAAAGGCCCTATGGAAAATCTATTATGGGGGAAAGATATTATTGTCACTAATATCTTCACTCCTTTAGATTATGAGGATGTGTTGAACTTACAATCTAATTCATAGCCAAGGCTAGCATTGTATGATGTAATATTGATAGGCCTAAGGGTATTTTATAATGCAACGTATTGAATGTGTTAAGCTTGATATTTTTTGTATTCTTTGTTTTAAAATTTCCCTCCACATTTTCCTTTGCACCTTTGATACCTTTTAATTTTAAATTTGTACATTGTAAATCCTCATTTATTGCATCCTCCTTGGTTTTTCTAATGGCCACTCTAATGGACTTGATCATCCAATGATGTAACATGCATTCTTTACCACTTTTTTGGTAGTGGAATTTTTTTGTTCTAGGCTAGAATATACTATGATGTTATCTCCTTGATTCATCTTGTAGTTTATCTCATAAACAAATTCTTTTATCTCTTTTATGATCATTTTCACTTTGTCACTTCTTGTTATGTGCCAAGTCTCACATTGTTTGAGGTATCATAATGCAAAGTCTCTATAATCCACTTATGGATCCATTCTATTGAGTCAAATTTAATCTTAATGGTTTTTGATAAAAGTTTTGAAACATCTATAGCTACAAATATTCGAATACATACAACACACTTTTACATCTTAATATTTTGTTCCTCTTGGATGAATTTTGTAAAAGTATCAATAATATTTTTCAAAAACTTCTTGTTGATAAGGTGATATTGAAGACCAAAATCATAACCCACCCTGGAAGCATTGTAATATTTTTTAACTCCACAAAAATGTTCTCACTCCATGGTCTTAATTATTGGTCATCTCTCTACTAAACCATAGGCCATCATCCATCTCTCTACTAAACCATAGGCAAATATTCTAAAGGCCATAACTTTTGCATATGGAAGAATTTTAATCCCATTTTTTAAATCGCATGATATTTTGAGCTCTATACATTGTTGACATCAAGTGATAGATCTAGTATGATGTTAGGGTCAAACTATGTAAGATGGATCGCAAAGCCCTAGTTACTCGTCTTATTGGACACTATTATAATTTTTGATCAACCTAAATGATTGGTCTGTTATGCAATAAGAACCTATGGTGCATCTTTCAAGAAGATAAAGTAGTAGTCCTTGATGAAGAAACTTGCCATCAAAGAGAAGAAGAGGCTATAGCCTATTTTACTTATTGATTGAACTAGAGTTACTTTTCTACATCAAAGAGGAGAGTGACCATAACAAGGTATGGTCAAAATTGCATGAGTTATTTGGAAAAATTAATACTTCTAAAGTAAGTTACTTTGAATTAGAGATCCCTTCTTCTAAATTGCCTAAGTTTGATAACATTAAGGATTATATTGCAAGATTCACAAGGCATTAAGGGCATTTATTACATCCGCTAAAGGAAAAATAAAGATGATATGGAATGCATGAATATTGTTCTTGCTAATCTCTCCTCTTCTTTTTAGATGTTGAATCTAATGGTTCATATGATTCTCGTGTTCTTGAAACCTCAAAAAAACCTTTCTCTTGATCAACTTTTTTCTCTTTTAGTTTATTTTTAAGATATTGATGATGAATTATGGTGGCACTCCACCAATACAAGCTCATGCAAAGGAATTCATCTTTAGGGAGGTTAAGACCTAGGGGCCTAAGGGTTAGGCTAAGTCTTCAAAGAAGTTGAATACCACTTATGGATATTGTATGAGGCAGGGACATCCAACGAAGAGTTACTTGCTAAAATTACAAAGGATTGAAGTTGAGTTCCTAAAGATTGATGGACGTCTTCTAAATGATGAGGGAGATTCTAAAGCATCTATCTCAATTGCAAAAATCCACTAGAGAATCTATTATGATGGGAAGATATTATTGTCACTAAATTCTTCTCTGCTTGGTCCATTAATTCAAATTATGGGGGTGTGTTGAACCCATAATTTAATTCATAGCCAAGACTGGCATTGTATGATGTAATATTGGTAGGCCTTAGGACATTTTATTATGCAATGTATTAAATTTATTAAACTTGATATTTTTTGTATTCTTTATTTTAAAATTTGCCTCCATATTTTTCTTTGCATATTTAATACCTTTTTAATTTAATTTTGTACATCAAAAATCCTCATTTGTTGCATCCTACTTGATTTTTCTAATGGTCGCTCTAATGAACTTTATCATCCAATGATGTAACAGGATTTCGTTACCACTTTTTGGTAGTGGAAATTTTTTGTTCTAGGCTAGAATATACTATGGCGTTATCTCCTTGATGAATCTTGTAGTTTATATTATAAACAAATTATTCCATCTCTTTTATAGTCATTTTCACTTTGTCACTTCTTGTTATGTGCCAAGCCTCCTATTGTTTGAGACATCAGAATATAAAGTTTTATTAATCCATTTATGGATCCATTCTCTTGAGTCAATGAGTTAATGTTAATTGTTTTTAACAATTTTTTTTAAACATCTATAGCTACACATATTCAAATACATACAATATGTTTTTGCTTCTTAGTATTTTATCCCTCTTGGATGAATTTTGCAAGAGTATCATGAAATTTTTTCAAATCCTTCTTGTTGATAAGGTGATATTGAAGATAAGATATCCTAACCCACCCTGAAAGTATTGTAATATTTTTTAACTCCACAAAAAACTTCTCACTCCATGATCTTAATTATTGGCCATCTCTCTACTAAATCGTAGGCCACCACCTAATATTTTACCCCTAATTTCTAAACTAAAGAAGATGATAAAAAAATTCCTTGAAAAATAAAAGGTCATTATTATTATGCAATGTATTGAATTTATTATAATATATAATTATGTAAGCCCCATGGGTCATAGTTAACCTTGTTATAGTTTACCTCACTTTATAACTTGTAATTAATCTTAAGCCCTCTTGTTATTTGTTATGTGAGCTTAGGTTAAATACTTTTATGTAATCATGGTTTTGGTATTGGTATAAATACTCCTCATTTAATTATCAAAGTGTTGCGAATCTTATCTACAAATAATATAGTGATTATTTATGGTGTCTATGAATGCATCTAAGTCTATGACTCTTTGCCTTTTTTCCCTCCTTTTATGCATTTTGCATAAGATCTAATTGAATTTCAACATAATCATTATCACCTTGTACAAAAATGAGAGAAATATCATGTTCTTCCTAGTTGTTACTGAAACTTCCTAATCTAGTGTTGACAAACTTATCTTGTAATCTTATTTCTTGCAAGATCCACAAATCCACTCCTTGAAAGGCTTCTTATTGGATTTTTACTTCCCTTGTTTTGAATTTCTTTTAGTATTAGAATCTAGCTCAAACACTTCTTTTATATAAGTTTGAACAAAGAAAAATCTATCCCTTGAAGTTTGTTGGTAGATAATATAAAAGACATAAAATTGTAAGGAGAAACTAATTATTTAAAAAAATAAACAAACATCTCAACAAAAAATAATTACATACTCATAATTTTTAATATAAAAAAATAAAAATATAAGAAGACATAAGGTTGCATTTAACCTTTTGTGTGTTCATTTTACAACATTTTATTTATAAAACACGCAATAACTTTGTAATAATTAACTTTTGCACTAATTCTGTAAATCCTACACGGTTTAACTACGCTTGTGAAATAGTCTATTGGTAATTTATTAACCGTTAAGAGTTTGCTGATGGTCTTTATGAGACACCGCAGGGGAGATACAGAGGAGTAAAAGAGGGGTGCGTGCACGTGTTTTAGTATGTTAAACAGAAAATTTAAATTTAAATGAAATAAACAAAAAAAACTGGTGATAACGTGTGGAGTTCTCCTTGTCAATATTGTCTAAGTTAAGAATTTCTATTTAAAAAGAAAATTCTTAGAGAAAATCTCTAGTTAGACTAGGAAATTTGTAAAAAATTAGCTTCAGCATTCTGAGCGCAATACATCAGGGCTGTTGCTATTTTTATAAAGTGTTGTCACACGGTGAATGATATATAGAGGCGCTCTCATTTCCATCTCTCACGGCTTCTCTATCCTCTATGTTTCTAAGTATTGCTCATTGTTTCTTCAGGCGATGATCGTTAAAGATGTTCGTTGTGCATAACCATTCCTTTGATATCTTTCCTGAAAATTCTATTTAAAACGTACATACAGATTGGCGGTCGATAGGAATTTTTGAGTTGATAAATTCTTGTGCATTCTTAAATCTTAAGAGATTGGTTGCGAAAAGCTATTGTTTAGAACATGTGCGAGTAACGGATTATCCGTCAGGTTTTGCACAGTAGCTAGCCTCAATTTGTCTCAATTATTTATAAAAAATCAATATACAAAATATCATCCTTCAAATTTGATTCGCGAGTGGATTGAAAAACACATGCGTAAGTATTGGTCTTTTCAAATTCCTGGTATGTTTAGTCAACATATTGTTGTTGTCTTGGCAGACGAACCCATCGGCCCTCTGCATTTTGAAGCATGCCCTTGTTATGATCTTGTCTCCAAAACGGCGGAATATGCAAATGGTCTTCAAGGAAGTCGCATGCCTTGTTCACAAGAGCAGGGTCCCGCCCATTCGCCAGATAAAACCGCTCTCCGCGACCGTGGTATCCATCCAAGAGATGAAGATGCGCTTCCAGATTATGAAAGCACGACGGATCTCTTGTGGGTCTCAAGAAGGGAGATTTTGTATGGTCCAGTTCCAGCTCCACTCCAACGTGGGTGTAGCTCCATGGCAATTTATCAATCCACTCCCTCACAAAATGGCAATGCTCGTTGAACAAGATTCCAGGAACTTTTGGCACTCCGTCGTGGGTATTCACGATTCGTAGGATTTTGACGCCCAGTTCCTCCAATCGCTCCTTAAAAGCCGAGTTACCGACTCTGGGACCTGCGAAGGAGAACACGGTGATGGGGACCTCATTATTCACCCCCATCTCGGCAATGTCGTATGCACTCAACATTGCCAGTGCGCTTCCCAGACTATGACCTGTGATGGTTATGCTCAGCTCCTCCCCCTTGTATTTCTCTATCAGTCTTTTGATCTCGGCATGTATTTGCTCCTGCGCGCTGGATTTGGCGAAGCGGCATTCCTTCTCGCGGGCGGTGTAGAGGTCGAGAAACCCCGATTCCACTTTGACGCGAGGATCCGGATGATCGCAGTTGAAACCCGCGGGTTTGAGAAAATCCATCAGATCCGCCATCCATTCGAGAGACGTGACGGTTCCTCTCCAGGCTATGACGATGTCACGCCTACCCAATCTCTTGATCTCTTGTTCGTCCTCCGCCACGGCAACGAACCCCATCCAATTGGCGTGGTTGCTCCACAATTTATCCCCAATTCGAGACTTTTTGAAGAAATTGGGAAGATGGATATTAGATGTGGCGTACAAATGCTTGGTAACATGGTAGCCGGAGTGGGATAGGCCAAGATCTTTGAACATAGTCCTGCGATTGTACTTGCAACGGCCACAGGTCCTGGAGTAGGGATCGAAGTCAAAGGCATCGTAGCAAGCCTGAGCAAATTCTCCGTATTTGATGAGCTCGGAGCGGAGCAGATTGTTCATGGGGTCGAGCATTCCGTCCCAGTTGCTGGAACCCTGCACCTCTCTCCACACCTCGCTCAGACTTGTGCGTTTTTTTGTATCAGCAATATTGGCGTTGTGCTGTTGGGCGTCGGCAGGATAATCGTAACCCTTGAAGCTCTGTTTCTCTTCCAATGTTGTCAACATGGTGGTCATTGATTGCGATTGTGTTGTTGTTGTGGCGGTGGCTGATGCTTTCATCTCTCTATTTGACTTGTTTCTGCTGGTTAGGGGAGGCAGCAGCCGCAAGATATTATTGTGATCGTTGTTGTTGGGAATTCCAGATTTAAACTGCATACCCATGGATTTATCGTTGTTGTGTGCGCAGGTGGGAGAGGAGCGTGAGTTGATGTAAGAGAAGGCTGAAGGTTTAAGAGACAGCATGATTGCCCAAGCCGAGAGAAGCCGCGCTTGAGCACAAGTGACTGTGTACGAGTCAGTCAGGAAAGAATGCGAAACAGGAGGGACAGAGAAGTATAGGGTAGATGATGGGATTGGTAGATACGGAGGATGAGTAGCATTACCAATACATATAAATAGGCAATTGTTGTCCGCGTCTTTCCACGAAGCGAAAGGAAGGTCCACCGGCGCCGTGACTTTGCAAGGGTTGTTGGCCCTAGAGGAGTCAAAAGGCTTTGCTCTGACCACAACGCTAAGAGCGTGACATAAGCATAAAGCATAGGAAATGAATACGTAGCAAATTCGAAAAGAAAGAGATGACCCGAAGACTCAAGTGGAGAGAGACTGATTGCAATCCTAAGCGAATAAGTACTCTTAAGGGCTGGTGGGGCCTACCTAGGAAGAGAGTAGGAAAGAGGAACCCTGGTGGGGCATACCTAAGGCGACGGTGGACTAGCTATGTGCAGTCTTCTTACTTAAAAAAACAAAGTGCGAATTATACGGAAAGGTTTATTAGAAAAAATAACGCGGAGTGTTGAATATTTGAATATTAAAAGTGAGTCAACATTTCACACGTGTGTATATAATTTACAGATAATAATTTATATAAAATTGAATTTAAATATATTATAATGTTTAGATTATGATATTAAAATTTTACATTTACATGTAAATAATTAAAAATATAATTTTTTTTAATGTTAATTAAAGGTAATTTGTATCGCGTCTCAGATGACACATGTATAATAGTATCACATAATTGTATTCTTCAGGAAACATAAATTCCAACATATATATTTCTTAGTACCAACAAACCCTCGTATTTTATACCCATTCCAAGAATAGTTCCGAGAATTATACCCCAAATTATAATTATAAATAAATAAAGAAGATATTAATAGGTAGAAAAAAAAATAGTTTCAAAAATTAATGTTTGTAATGTTTTTTATTTTTATTTTTAATATATAAGTTTATTCACATGTATACACCAACATATATATTTTTTAATATCAAGAAACCCTCGTATTTTATACCCTAAAGTTTATTCACATGTATACATCAATATATATATTTATTAGTACCAACAAACCCTCTTATTTTATACCCCAAATAATAATTATAATTTGAGTCATTCCAAGAATAGTTTTGAAAATTATACCCCAAATTATAAAAATAAATAAATTAATTAATAAAGAGAAGATATTAATAGGTAGAAAAAAAATAATTTCAAAAATTAATCTTTGTAACATTTTTTATTTTTGATACATAAGTTTATTCACATGTATACACCAACATATATATTTCTTAGTACCAACAAACCCCCGTATTTTATATCCTAAATTATAAAAATAAATAAACTATCTTTTATATATATATATATATATATATATATATATATATATATATATATATATATATATACCGAGAGTTATCAATCTCGAGGTGCTTATCTCATTTCTTGGGGGTGTGATCAATCTCGAGGTGCCTATCTCATTTCTTGGGGGTGTGATAAATAGGCGTCTCGAGATTGATAACTCTCGGTGTTTATAGATATATATTTTATATATCTAAGCTAGTAGCATCCGCGACCGCACAATTATTATATTAAAATATTTTTCGATGACATTTTTAAAAATTATTTATAAATGTATTGATAAATATAACATGCCAAAAATATTTAAAATAGCTTATGTCGGAGATGAAAATGCTCAATTGATAACAAATCTGAATCCTAATAGGCGGTGTTGATAAACACCTTATTATTTCAAAGATTGATGTTGATAAACACCTTATTATTTCATAGATTGGCTAGAGCCAATCATTTAAGCTCCAAAGACTTTAGTTGCTCTTCTTCTTCCTTTCACTTAGCAACTCCTTTTCTCGACTTCAGTTTTTCATATCGATCATACGAAAATGACGGTTTTATTTTAAGTCCTTCCAATGCCTTAACTCTTGAGATGACAACAAAAGTTAAACCTTGTCTTTCTGTTTGTCCTATGTCAATTGTTGCTTTATTCAGTGTCAAACCTTGTGACTTATGAATTGTCAATTCCCAAGCTAATTTTAATGGAAGTTGTCTTATCTTTCCCTTTTCTACTGGTGTAATTGGAACAATTCGAGGTGATGCATCATCAAATACCATCCCTATGTAGTTATCAAATTCCACAAAAACATATGTTGGTTGATCTGGTGGAGACCTTCCAAGTTTATAGACTATATTTCGAATATAGCCTAATGCACCGTTAACAAGTCCAGCTTCAGTCCATAAGTTGGCTATTAACATAACTCTTGCATTTTTTGCAATTAGTAACTCAACTTCAATTTCTTCATTATCACCTCCTCCTGGATTAGTTATTCTCCCTTTTGTTGCAATAATACGTGCCACAGGATATTTTGATTTTAACAATTGTCTCCTATTATGATCATGCACATTCTCATTCGTGGCAAATAGATGGAAGCTATTGTCAAATTCTTCTATTGTAGTTGGATTTGCATCTCTGATATTTGTAAGAAGTTGATGAAATCTTTTTTGTTCTTCACTATCTCCTTCCTATCGGAATACCTTATCCAATATTATGATTGTTGAAAATTCTTGCCATAATAATTTTGCATACTTATTGGTGGCATATGGTGGCATATCCATCATAGGTGGTAACTGTCCTTAATCACCAAACAAAATGATTGACCTTCCTCCAAAGCATATGTTAGAATACTATGGAAATGCTTGACAAAGACGTGAATCTATTTGTTCCAATAATTTCTGGCCTATGAAGCTCATCTCATCAATCAATATATATTTTATATGCTGTAAATCTTCTTGAAAACTTGTTAATCTAGTTCCTTTCAATTTTTCAAAATCTGCAACAGGAATTCACAGAGTTCCATTAATAGTAGCTGCACCTATGTTAAATGCAACGACTCTAGTTGGTGCAAGTAGTAATAGGGGACAACGTTCTCGAGATGATAAATTTTCAAGTAATTGACGAATTGCACCTATAAGATAAGATTTCCTTGCTCCTGATGTTCCTTGTATTATCATGTGCAATGAAGGTACATTTTGACCTTCATTATAGTGTTCCTTGATTATATCAAAAGTTTTTTTCTGTTATTATAATTGAATAACAGAAAAATATGGGCTTCTTTATTATTTTATTTGTTTTAATTATTATATAAACAAAATATTTATATAATAATAATGTTTTATTTTATTTTTTATTTTTAGATATATATATATATATATATATATATATATATATATATATATATATATATATATATATATATATATATATATATATATATATATATATATATATATAGCCTTTTATTTAATTATTTATTTATTTATATATATAACATATTAATCAAGTTAAATTTTAATCGAATATTGAGTTGATTAAAAATTTTAAAAAAATTATTATAAAAAACTTTTTAATCGCTTGAAGGTCAAGGATATGTCTGAGCTTGAAGAGAGAACTGCAAGCGTCAACCCCAATAAGGTATGACTTATTTTTTGACCTCCTTTGTCTTGCTTTAATATTTATTTTACATTTGTACAATCATGAAAGCATAGTTTTAGAAGGTATTGGAGTTGTTGCGGGCTTCTTTGATGTCAAAAATGTTGTTAAATGATGTTTTCTCTTCGACATTGTTTGGTCAGTAGTAGTCCGCAAGTCTACAGTTCGCTTTTGGATTTTTTTCTTTAAATATTTTGTGCATGTTATAAAAACCTTGAAGTAACGATGAGAATGGGTATGTTATGTTGTCGACCGTGTTTGCATTGCCTACTTTGGTGATTGCACAATATGACATGAAACACGACTTGAACTATTGGATGTTTTCAAAGTTTAAATGTTTTGAATAAAATAAATTAAAAAGGTTCTTCGATCCAAAATCTTAATCGATGAACTACAAAATTCTTTAAATGTAATTAACAGAAACAAAATACATAATGCATAGCGTAAGAGAGATAGAAAATGTACCTGTGATGTTACTTTTTTTCGCAGTGATAAAACCCTGTTCGCCTGACGTTGTGTGCTGCTCCTGCAAAAACTTAGGGTTTTAGAGATGCGGAGAGAAGAGTTCGAGGAGAGAAGCAAATAATATTAGAAATTTTGGGCACCATTTTAGTTTAAATAGTTTAAATATTTTAAATCCACCGTAACCCTTAATGTTGATGGATAATTTTCTTAATGTCGGATTTTTTAATAAAATATTAATATTGTTTACGGCATGGCTGACCTTCCTGGATGCCATTGTAGGATGCCTATCAGCGTAATAAATTAATAAAGAGAAGATATTAATAGGTAAAAAGAAAATAGTTCTAAAAATTAATCTCAATGACATTTTTTATTTTATTTTTTATTTTTGGTACATAAGTTTATTCACATATATAAATATCATGTTTCAGAGTGGTTTGAATTTAGGTCTCTTGAAAGAAAGCTCAAAACCCTAACCACATAGGTGTCCCACAGGGACTTTACTTAGAATATAAGTAAAGTTGTAGATGAGGAAAGTTAATGAAATGTTGATGGAAATATGGATTAAATATATTAAAATATATTTAATTGTTAAACAAAAATCATAATAAAATAGAAAAAACAAGTGTCAATGACTAGAATGTAAAACATAGCACGCAAAAAGTATTAATCATTGACAAATATTTTAAAATACATATAAAATAATTAATCAAAGTATTTTTTTTTATTGAAATAATAGTTTCTCATTAATAAACGAATAAAAAATACATCAAAATTAAACCAACTTGCGCAAAAGCAACAAGCAATCGGATCTAACATTCTTATCCAACTTAAGACATTGCTTCAAAATAGCCTCCCTAAAGGCCTTCACTTGGAAAGAAACTAAAACACTAACATTACTTATTAATATATCAATGGGGGCCTCCTCTTTTCTAAAGACTTGATTACAACGTCCTTTCCAGATACTGAAAAGGATAGAGATCCTGATGATATGCCAAAACACAAGGCAAAAAGAAGCACAATCCAACTGATCCCCAAAAATAACCCTCTTCCAGCTGATGAAGCCAGAAAACACACCGCTATAAAGCCAGGAATAATTCCTCCAGATCCACCTAGACTTCGGGAACTCCCAAAAAATATGCTTGACAGTCTCTCTCCGCCCACATGAAGAACAAGTATCTGAAATATGCATCCACTTAGCCAGACGTGCCTTGCTTTGCAAACCTTGCATAATAACAAGCCAGGCAAACACTTTCAGCTGAAGTGAAACCTGGAAATCCCAAATGCTATACAACCTCTTCCTCCACTTCTGATTAGTGCAATTGAGACCCCACCTGGCATTCAACACATCACCAATAGAAATTTTAGGGACCAAAGCATGATATAATCGTGAAGCTTTGAACATCCAAATGGGCTTCCCATAGAACCACCACCAATATTTCCAAATAGGACCCTACAACTCGCTTGAAAGCTTATATAATTGCTCCAGAGGAAGAAGACTCTGAATCTACTGCACTGCATACTTATCTGAAGATTTTAGCTTAAATCTAACAAGAAGTTGCTGCCAAGGCACCCAATTCCCAGTTTCCCTTTCCCAGATATCAGCCCATCTAAGCAAGCCTTTTTTGCTTAGTCTCTTACAGTGCAAGGTAGGATTATCAGTAGCATAAACACCATTCTCCTGCCAAAGCCATATAGACCTACAAGGCAAATACCATCCATGTCTATCATCAAGGAAATCCCACTTGACCAGATTCACCACAACTTTCCAAGCTTCCCAAATCCTCTTGACAAGAATGCTTCCCTTAATTTTGAATTTGCTAGGATGTCCCACAATATCCTCAAGGCTAAAGGTACCACGGATACCATCAATATTAACACAATTTTGAATCCTGTATCTTAACATACGTTGCCAACCAATGTCCCCTTCTAGACACCTAGGAATCCATTTGGAAGCTAACACCTTTCCCTGAGTCTGTATATCCAACAACCCCAAACCACCTTCCTTCCACGAAAGAGCACAATATTTCCAAGCAATAAGAGGAACACGCCTGGAGCCATCAACATTGGCCCAAAGGAAATCACGAATGCAACTCTCCAGCCTCTTATACTACGTAGTGTTGGGAAGCCAACAAGAGGAATAGTACATATGATAGGTTTGCAAAATTTTGCTGACAATCGTGAGCTTTTCGACAAAACTTATCATTTTACTTTTCCAAATCTGAAGCTTTTTGATAAACCTCTCAAGACACCAGTCCCACATGGCTTTGAGAGAAACCCTCCTTCCAAAGGGGATGCCCAAATACCAAACAATTTCTCCATCAACCACTTTCCTCCAACCTAGGCTAATCCCTTTTGGTAAATTATCAGCCCCAATAAGCCAATAATCAGATTTAGACTCACTAATCACAGCACCAGAAGCAAGACAAAAATGATGGAGAGAATTTTGCAAACCGCAAATAGAATCCTTATCTAGGCGAGTAGTAAGAAAAGAATCGTCAGCAAAATGACTATTCAAAAGATGACCATCCGGTAGGTCAATTCCTCTAATAAGACCGACCACTCGTTGTCTTTCTAGAAAATATCCCAGAGCATCAACAGCTATCACAAACAACAACGGGGCTAAGGGACACCCCTGTCTAATAGATCTATGAAGTTGGATGGCTTCAAAAACTTTACCATTCACCACCACTCTAGTAGAGGCAGAGGAGAAAAACATGCGGATGTTATGCACCGTAGAATTGTTAAAGCCCAACCATTCCAGCATGTTAAAGATGAACATCCAATCAATCCTGTCATAGGCCTTATCAAAATAAATTTTCAAAAAAAGGGTGGGCTGTTGAGATTCTTCTGCCCAATCCATCGCCTCCCAAACTGAGAGTACAATATCAAGGATGAATCTACCTTTAACAAATCCAGTTTGTTCCTCCCGTACAATTCTGGCTGTAATATCCCGTAGTCTGATAGCCAAAGCCTTGGCGATAATCTTGTAAGAAACATTAAGGAGGGTTATAGGTCTCCAACCCCCAATATTATCCTTATTAGAACCTTTAGGGATTAACTTAATAATACCTTGATTCATCCATTCCAAAAAGTCGACCCCCTGAAACACTTCTTGAACCATGCTGGTATAATCATCTCCTATGACATCCCACATAGACTTATAGAATTCCGTTGGAAGGCCATCCGAACCAGGAGACTTGCCATTCTTCATTCTAGATAAGGCATAAAATAATTCATCCTTGGAAAAGGAAGAAGAAACCTGATCATTATCATAACTAAAAAAATTTCTTGGAATGCAGCTTCTAATTAGATCTCTGGCTTGTTGGACTTCTCCATTAGTATCATAGGCAACAAAAATTTTCCTGAAATGGATAGAAAAGAGTTCTCTGATTTCTTCCTCATCTTCAGAATGGGAACCATCCTCGCGCTGAAGAGAAATAATCTTCTCTGAAGCATTCTTCTTTCGAATATAATTAAAAAATAATTTAGAGGGTGCATCACCTTCCTTAATCCACTACAGTCTACTTCAAACTTGAGCTCCTTTATTGATATAATCTTCAAGTTTCCTGATTTCCCCTTCCTGAGAGGCCACTCTGTTCTACAACAAACAATTGAAGGGATCAACCTCAAGTTTTCTCCTGTCCTCTTCAAGGTTTCTTCTAAGAGTCTTCATTTTCCTCTTCCTGCCCCTTGCCAAGAGCCGCCCCCAACCTCTTAAAAACTTGATAGTTCTTCTAATTGCATCATCCCACCACTTAATCCATCCTTGTCCACAAGGTCGTGGTTCCAAATTCCAAACACAACGAATTAACTCTCTGCAATCCTCAGAATCAAGATGAGAAACATTCAATTTGAAAGGCAAATTCTTCTTTTCCACTAGTAAAGTACCAATATGAACACAAGTAGAGATCGAAGCATGATCAGAGCCAGTGATAGACAAATCCACATCAACAGGTCTGCAACCCTTGCCAACACAAGTGAAGAGTTTGTCCACATAAAATATATCAAGTCTGGAAAAAATTCTATCAGTACCCGCTCTCCTATTGGACCAGGTGAACCAACCCCCTGTTTCAGCGAACTTCTGTTTGAAATTCACATCAAACACCTGAAGAGCAGTTTTTAGGTCAACCCACATTTCTTTTTCAGTCCCAGCAATGGTGCCCCCAACTCCACCTTCTCTATCGCCATCCCATTCTACCATATTAAAATCCCCTCCAAGAAACCAACAAGCCTCCGAAATATGGGAGTGCATCCATTCCCAAAGAAGCATATGATATTTAGAAGAATTAGGAGCATAAACAGAACACAACCCTATCACCTGACCAACAATAGCAAAGGTAGCCCAAATAATGCGCCCTTCCGGATCCTCTCCCTTATCAAGCAAAAGAGAAGCTAACCAAGGCTTAACAACTAGAACAACTCCCCCAGAGCCAAGACGATGGGTGGAACTCCACCAAGTACCTCTCCACGAATTGTACAAACAGTTATGAAGTTCAAAACCATCAATCTTAATCTCTTGAAGGAAAACAACATCAACGAAAATAGATCTCATAAACTTACTTACAATACTTATGCACGCAGGGATAGACATCCCTCTCACATTCCAAGAAACTACTTCAAACTTCATTGCGAACTTAGAGAAGTAAGGACTTGAAAATGATTTCCTTCACCTTCCAGGCAGTCTGGAGCTCCTCGTCCACTATTGCCCAATGAGTTCCTTCTATTTGTTCTGCCCTCAACTTCATTGCCCCTTTTCTCACTTGATGGACTGTTGCTTGAATTCTAATTCAGGACTGCACTTGGGCTCGTTTCTTTTCGAGCTTTGGTAGATCTAATAGGTGAATCACGAGCCTCCCTCATTTTTTGAACAACCTCCCACTCATGTGAACCATGAAGAGGAGGGGATGAATTGTTCTGCACTTTCGGGCCTTCATCAACCTCCATAGTGTCCTTTTCTACAGTCTCTTGGCTTGTGGGAATAAGTGGCTCCTCCTTCTGAGATTCCCCCTCCTTTCTTGCCGAAGACTTCCGTTTATGAGGGCAGTCCCTGATCATGTGATCAAGAGATTGGCAACCAAAATAGGCATTTGGTAAATTCAAATACCGAAGTTCCTGAACAACTGGTCCATCAGGTGTGACAATCGTGATGTGTTGTGGAAGCTTACGGTTTAAGTCCACCTCCACACAAACCCTAGGGCTAAAGCGGAGAGACTTGCTACTCACCGGATCTAAAAGAATATTTTCGAAACGTTGTGCCATGGAACTCAACATGCATCAAATTATAATAAAAAGTAAAATCATCTTTAATATTAAAATTGTATAGATGGTAGACAAATAACTAATAATTATTCATTAATTTAAGGAGTGCTAGCAAGAAGTGAGCCTCACTTTCAAAATTTATGCTCTATATATCTTTGGAGAAGTTCAAAGAAAGAAGAATTATCATGATAAAATGTTGAATATCAAAGAAGGAATTCTATTTAAGAAATTCCTAATTAGAAGCAAGTATGCTCTAGTTTGGATAAGTATTTTTTTCAATAAATAAAAAATAGATTAAACATATCACAATCCTTATCCAAGAAGTAAAAAGTGGTCATCATGTATGATATGATCAAGCATGACACAAGGGTTATTAAAATAGTAGAGTTGATATATATGTTGAATAGATATTGATCAATGTTTTTCAAGACTTGGAAGTGGATATTGTTTGACAATATTTAATGACTTTCCTCCTAGAAGTATTCTTTTCATCATAATATTCAATTTAAATATTAATGATAAAATAATGGATGAGAGCCCATGGTTTATGGAAGAAAATTGCTTGCATCCAAGACCATCGAGTGAGAATATCTTTTAACATGGAAACTCTTGATAGGATTCTAGTGTGGGTTAGTATTTTTGGACTTCCATGTCAAATTATTAACGAGGTTTTGAAGTATATATAATACTATAGAGGTATTTGTCAAGGAGACACCCATTTTTAAGGAGCAAAATCATGTTTACTATACCTAAATATGTCTAGCCATCAGTATCTCTAAACCTTTTTCAAAACTGATTAATATTAAATTTAAATCAAGATAGTATAAACAAATAGTAGATTATGGAAACATTAAATTTCAAGGACATAAATTTTATGAGACTATCATAAAAAATATGGTAAAGAAATCCCTTTCTACCTCCTCATATGGTGAAGGCCATGATATTTTAATTAAAACAAAAAAATTGAAGAAACTATCAAGGATGTATAAGATGAAATGCAATGCATAAATTTAAGTTTAAAAGTAATGAAATTTAAAAAAAAGAACATGTGAAGTTAATTTTTAAAGAAAAGTTCCTTGAATGAAAAACAAGGTTTAGTTTGATTAAGTTAAATCATCTCCAATTTCCATGAATGGTAGAAATCCATCTCATCGAAATAAAATTCAATATAGTCAAGAGGTTATCCCTTGTAATGGAGAGCTTTTAGGATGGCATAATGAAAAAATTAATATGGAAAATATACCTTTCACTTTAGGGTTTTAAGGGAAGCATAAGAAAGAAATTGTTATGGAGGTTCCTCTTTGTAATTTAGGGCTTTTAGGGAAATCAAATAAAAGAAAATATTTTATGAGGTTAGGCCTTGCACTAGTACAAATATGTATATGGTAAGATAAATCATGAATAATATGAAAAAAAAAGATAGATTGATGAAGATGAATGCATTGGTAGGAATGAAAAATGAAAAGGAAGATCCTAAAAAGCAAAAACATAGAGGAAATAAAACCTAGAAGTAAATAATTTTATAAAACCAAAAAAAAATTGTAAGTGCTAATACAATGTGGGGCTACACCTATAATAAGAATAAAAACCTATTATAATAATGATATATGAAATGTTCAAGGTATAAATATGCTTAAAACCTAGAAGGAGAGTGTTTTGGAAAACCAAAAGCAAATATTGTAAGTACTAACACAAAGTGGAGCTAAGCCCATAATAATAATAAAAATTGATTGTGAATATGATATCTAGGAATATTCATGGTATGAATATGCTACCCAAAAAGAGGTTTAACAAGGAATTGATAGACTATTATAGCATTTAAATTTGTTTTAATAAAATTAAAAAAGTAGAGAGTGAGGTATGTAATAATGCTTTTTAGAAGGTTTGGAAGATAGGGGTTACCTAGTAGTCCTTGCTATTGGAGATTCAATGGGTATTGCAAAGATAGGGAACAAGCACAAATGGAATGGAAAATTGTTGAAAGCAAGATGTAATTAGGTTTGTATTTATTGTAATAGAAAGAAAAATATAAATATTAGAGTGAAAAATGTATATGCTTCAAACATAGTCAATTTTTAAGATATATATTGGAAGGACCTCAATTTCTTCACATAAAATTTAATGATAATTCATGATTACAATCTCTATATTTTTTAGGGGAAGAAAATACTTCAACATAGTTCAATATCCTTCAAAAAAGAAGGGTGGCACTCTGTCTTGGTTGTTCTAGATAACTAAAGGATTTTAATTCCTTTATTAATTTAAATGGCAATTTGGATGTTGTTCCTTAAAGGATTCAATATACATAGGATAATATGCATGTTTATTGGAAATATTTGTGATATTAATAGCTATGTTCATACTAAGTGTGCAATCTCTTCAAAAATTTGGTTTTAATCAGGATTAAATCACAAACTCATAATTTTGAGATGTGATTACTTAATAATGAACATCCAAAACTTTTAATTTTTTACTTTTTGTGGCTCCAATACCCTAATTCCATCAAAATTGTTATATTATAGTAGGGTAAAGAAAAACGTGAAGCATCATCATATATACAAGTTTATTCAAAACTTGAAATATATAAAGGGCCAAATTAATACTTAAAATATCAATGATATATAAAATATAGGAGGAAATAAAATCCCACATCAAGGAATCACAAGAGAAAATGAGAAATAATAGAATAGACCTATGTGCTTATATTCAAGAAAACAATCACTTTTAGTTATCTTTATAATTACAAAAAAAAGGGTTGATATTGGGTTCAAAAATTCAGAGAGATATGGCTTAAAAAAGGTGATAGAAATAACAAGCATTTTCATGCTACTACCAAAATAGACTCCTCCTTTTATCAAATAATATTTATTTCAATACCATGTGAAAGAATTATTAAGAAAACAAGTACAAATCAAGATGAAAAATAAACTATTTTAGAGATATTCTATCAACAACTGGACATTGACTTAAGATGAGATAAAATATTACACCATTTATCATAAAAAAATAAAATGAAATATTAATGAGAAAGATCTTAATGGAGGAGCTCTAGTATGTCATATCTATCAAGATATTCATGAAAAAATGGAATCAACAAATTACCCAAAAAAGAAAAGATAAATATCATATAAACACAACACAATATATAAAGGTACCTTTAGAGATGAAATAACCATAATAATAATTGGAATCAATGGGTGCAAATACCCAAATTACATTGACCTTAGATCAAGATCAAGGAACCAACTATAAGGTTAATTTTTGTACTATTATAGTAAAGTCACTAAAAAAGGTGTACAATGGTTGATAGGGCAACATACAAATGAATACAATACATGGTAAACCATGGCCTCAAATGAAAGTTGATACAAATATTTTGACATACCTCCTTAAGATGAATGGGGTATGTATGGATAGACTTTTTTCAATCATTCTCCCTTAAGGGGCATGACTACTCCATAATGCTCCCATAATCTTACAAAAGGTACCTCAACTCATAATCTTGGTCAAAATATCTATTGCTTGATTTGTTGAAGGAACATATACTAGATAAACCATCCCACATGCATGAATCCATTAAACATAACACAACTAATTTTCAATGTATTGTGTCCAGTAATAAAATAGGATTATGAAAATTGTGTATGTAACTAAAATTGTTATAGAAAAGTATTATTCAAAACTATTGAGGAGAATACCACTCCTCAAGAATCATGAGCATCAACGAAATATGCTTGGCAACCTCATTAGTAGCATAATACTCAACTTCCATAAAATATTGGGATATAGTAGGATGCCTTCAAAAATACCAAAATAATTGTCTACAACCTAGATATAACACAAAGCTAATGGTCAAACACATTTAATTCATATCACTTCTCCAATTTGTATCAAAAAAATCCATCAACTTTAAAATATCTCTAGCTAGATAGTAAATGTGCATCTAATAAGTATCTCTAATATACTAAATGATTTACTTACTCATTGTCCAATGACTTATAAAGTGTTTTAATATACCTAGAACAATAATTGATAACAAATACAATATCTAAAAGAGTGTGTGAAGTAGATAAGACCCCAAATATGACACTTGTAGAAGGTGACATCCTCCAAATGATTTGATAGTCTACTAAAAGTGTCAAGCTTAAAGGAAATGGAATATAGGTAGGCTTACACTTATCCATCCAAAACCACTAAAGAAGATCCAAGGCTTATTTAGAATGTGAGATATTGATCTTTAAGGATGGCTAATTAACCTAGATCCTATAGAAATAGTAAAAAACCCCAAACATTTCATCTTAAATGTTTTATAAATTCATGACTTATTTTAATGGGTCAAGGATGTTGAGATTACTTTGATGAGAATATCAATATAATACAACACAATGACCAAAATATATCCATCCTAATGTTTTATGTAAACATCATGCTATGTCTCACATCATTGAAATCCACAACCAAGGAAGAAACAGTGAACCATCACATACCATGCATAAGGAGTTTCCTTAAGCCTATACAAAGACTTCTTAAGACAACGAGCTATGGAAGTGGGTCCATCAAGCTTAGAGATAGGTAGTTGCATATAAATATCATCGTGGATATCCCCATGAAGAAAAACCCTTGTCACATCCATTTGATAAACTTTCTAATATTCAAAAGTAGTAATAGGAAGGATCATCTAAATAAAATCCATTTATACAAAAAGAAAAAAATAACTTAGTAATCAATTCCCTCATTCTAAGAGAAACCCTTCGTAACAAGATGTATCATGTGCTTCTCAAATTGACCATTTATATGTACTATTTATTATGAACCCACTTATAACCACAAATGTTATTGCCCATAAGATCACATGTTTGTTTTCTTATTAAGGACTCATACTTTCGTGATATGGCATCTTCCCACTCAAGATGTCCCTTGGTATAAAAGTAAGAGGATATCTAGAACCATCAACCTAAGGATAAATGGGGGTTCTAATAATGATTCTAAGAAATAATAAGTTGATCATCTTGGATGAGGATTTGGACACACTTAGACATAACCTCATCCATAAAAGGTTGGACCATGTCCTTTATATAGGTAATTTCCAAAGAAGAAACTACATCCATAATGTACTCATCATCAAATATATTATTGATCACTATTGTAAAATTCACATGAGTTTAAGATCATCTAAAGGAGGGTCCATAGTCGAAATAGATATAGATTGGAAATAGGGAATGAAAATGACCATATCACCTAAGATGCACATGAAAACTTAAAATGATTGGTTGAGAAGCTAGAATCACTAGATACAAATAAATAAGATCCTCTAGAGGAAAAGAGAAATAAATAGAAAATATGGGATCATTTGCCAAAAGTATTGGAAGTACATTATGATTTGATGGAAGAACCTCATCAAATACTACATACACTAAATGATGATATCCTAAAAATCTATGACATAAAGGTGGTAAGCCTCATAAGTATCACAATAGTCCCATATGAATGTAATAATGATCCTTAGCTTCATGCTTGTCTCATTTGCATTTTGAAATATGAGCCCATAAAATAGACCTAAAAATTCTAAACTAAAAAGCATTAGTCTTATCCTATTGATGTATGTGCAAAATAAGTCATCTCCTCATAATGCAACATATATCTAGTCATCTCCAAAAATGATGTTCTTCTTCTATTTGATATCCACACTTTATTTAGGAGTCTACTAAATGGTCCTATAAAAAGTAATACCAACAAGTTTTAAATGTCACCAAAATGATGATTGACAAGCTATTTTAGTTGCTAAGATATTTCATGATATCGATACTTTTCTTCATAGGGAGCAGTTACTCTTTGAACAACATCATAGAGATGCTAGAGCAGTTAGTGAAAGGTCATGTAAGACATGGAATACAAGAGGTTGAAGGATAAATTCTTGGTCTTGTATTTTTATTTTTTTGATATAGTACCCTCTTTGAACAAGAAAAATAACCATAAAGGCATGATGTAAATATGTAGGGCAATCGGTTGGTTAAACAAACAAAAGGTTGGGCTTATGGAGCACATGTTTTAAGGTTCAAACCACACTTTTACTTTGCAATGACATTTCTATTGAATTTATTGGAATTATTTATAGAAGCATCATGGAAAATATCTCAATGGGACACATAACTTGATTGGTCATCTTGATTGAGCTAAGTCATTTGAACCTATGAGGTACCTAGGTCAAATCATGGAGAAGCATTTTTTTGCAACAATATTTATTTCAATGTTGGAGTATACGAATTCTACACATGTGGAGGGAGCTTCACTCTCAAAGGTATGTTAGGCACATTGGCTAGCCCAAAGTAACAAATATTCATGAGAACCAAGTTTGACTCTCACTTTTTATTTTTCTAATGAGTGCAATAGAGATTCAACCATGGTGGTAGCTGACTTGACCATATTTTATGACATGTTAAACCAACTTTTATATATTTATACTAGCTTGACCAATCAAAAGCAACTATTGACAACGCACTAGTTGATAGAAGTTGAAGTGGTAAAAATAAGTGGAGCTATGATTCAGAGAATAACTAGTGGTAGCCCAAGATTTGCTCCTTTGTTCCTAAGGTTTGAGAATCTATTTTTTTTTTTTTTTGAGGTTCATTAGGGCAAATTCTTTCATAGGTCACAACTTTTGCATATGGAAGCATTTTAAGCCCATTTTTTAAATCACATGATTTTTTGAGCTCCATACATTGGGGGCATCAGTTCACAAGCCTACTATAGAGTTAAGGATCAAATTGTGTAATATGGATTACAAAGCCCTAATTACTTGTTTTAATAGGAAAACTTACGTAGTAGGAACTTGTGGTACATTTTTCAAGAAGATACAATAATAGTCCTTTATGAAGAAATCTATCATCAAAGAGAAGAAGAGGTTCGTGGCCTATTTTCCTTGTTAATTGAACTAGAATTACTTTTCATCATCAAAGAGAGAGTGACCCTATCAAGGTATGGTCAAAATTGCTTCACTTATTTCGAAAGATTAATTCTACTAAAGTAAGTTGCTTTGAACTAGAGCTCTTCTCTCTTAAATTTGTTGAGTTTGATAACATTGAGGACTATATTACAAGATTCAAGGCATTAAGGTAAAATATTATATCTTTTGGAGGTAAAAAAAGATGATGCATAATGCATTAGATTGGGCATGCTAATATCTCTCCTTCTTTTTAGACGTTGAATCTAATGTTCTTTGAAGCTCAAAAAATTCTCACTCTTGATCAAAAATTTTCTCTCTTAGCTTCATTTTTTAAGTGGTAATGAAATATTATGTTGGCACTCCACCAATACAAGCTCATGCAAAGGAATTGAAATCTAGAGAGGCTAAAAACTAGGGGTCCAAAGGTTAGGCTAAGTCTTCAAAGAAGTCAAAGGTCACTTATAAACATTATAAGAGGTAGGGGCATTCAACGAAGAATTACTTGCCAAAATGTGTTACTAAAGGTCAATGGACGTCTTCTAGATGGTGAGGGAGATTCTAAAGGATTTACTTCAACTTTAGATGCCCACTAGAGAATCAAGTTTAGATTATGGGGATGTGTTGAAATAACAATTTAATTCGTTGCTAAGTTTGCTATTGTATAATATAATATTAATAGGTCTAAGGGTATTTCATTATGTAATGTATTGAATTTATTGTGCAATCCCTATGGGCCATTATAACCTTGTTATGGTTAAATCCACTTTATAACTTGTAATCAACCTTAATATCTCTTGTTATGTTAGCCTAGGTTAAATACTTTTATGTAATTACGGTTACGGTATTGATAAAATTACCTCTAACCACTCTTCATTTGATTATTGAAGTGTTGTGAATCTTATGTATGAATAATATAGTGATTATTTATGATGCTTATGGGCTCACCTAAATTTTTATATCTACTTTCCTCTCATTTGTCCTTTTATACTTTTTGTATAATATTTGAATAGATAAATTACTTTTATGGGAAGTATTATGAATTTTAATATCATCCTCTTTTACAAAAACGAACGTTTGAAATATCACACCCTCTTCATAGTTATCTTACGCAGATTTTTAATCCACTATGATAAAACTCATCTTTGTAATCTCCTTTCTTGCAAGATCCACAGATCGAATTCTTGAAGGGCTTTTTGTTAGATTTCTTTTTCCTTGTTTTGAATTGCTTTTAGTCTTAGAATCTAGCTTAGTCAATTTTTTTGTATGAGCTTGGACAATGGAAAAACCACCCCTTCTACGCATCTTTCGGACTTAACGATAAATAATATAATAAATACAAGATTACGAGTATAAACTGATTAACTTAACAAAATAAACAAAAATATCTCAACAAAAATAATTACATAGTCAGTTCTCTTTTTTAAATAAAATTTATAATATAAAAAAACTTTAAGAAATACACCTAAAACATATATTATATATAAAACGAGAAAACGGTTAACCTTTTGTTTCGTCAAATGTTCATTTTATTTGTGAAACATACAATAACTTCGTAATAGTTTTATGTAACATTCCACACTCCGCTATTTTTATAAAGCGTCGTCAGAGGGTGAATGATATAGAGACGCTCTCATATCCATCTCTCACGGCTACTCTATATGTTTCTAAGTATTGCTGATTGTTTCTTCAGCTAATAGTCGTCAAAGATGTTCATTGTGCATATCCATTCCTTTGGTATCCCTCCTGATAATTCTATTTAAAACTTACACACAGATTAGCGATCGACTGGAATTTCTGATTTCATACTGTCTACGTGCGTTCTTAATTCTTTAACGGATTAGTTGCGGAAAGCTATTGTTTAGAACAAGTGCGGATAACGGATTGCCCGTTAGAACACAGAGATAAAAGTTTTGCACACTAACTAGGCTCAAATTTTCTCCACTGTTTATAAAAAATCAATACACAAAATATCACCCTTCCAATTTGATTGGCGAGTGGATTGAAAAACATATGCGTGAGTATTGGTCTTCTCAAATTCATCGTGTATGAGGTATGTTTAGTCATCATATTGGGCTCTTTGGGACCGAACCCATCGGCCCTCTGCATTTTGAAACATGCCCTTGTTATGATCTTGTCTCCAAAATGGTGGAATATGCAAATGGTCTTGCAAGAAGTCACATGCTTTGTTCACAAGAGCAGGATCCCGGCCATTCGCCAGATAAAACCGCTCTCCGCGACCGTGGTATCCGTCCAACAGATGAAGATGCGCTTCCAGATTGTGAAAGCACGACGGATCGCTTGTGGGTCTCAAGAAGGGAGATTGTGTATGGTCGAGCTCCAGTTCCAGTCCAACGTGGGTGTAGGTCCATGGTAATTTATCAATCCACTCCCTCACAAAATGCCAATGCTCGTTGAACAAGATTCCAGGAACTTTTGGCACTCCGTCGTGGGTATTCACGATTCGTAGGACTTTTACGTCCAGCTCCTCCAATCGCTCCTTGAAAGCCGAGTTACCGACTCTGGGACCTCATTACTCACCCCCATCTCGGCAATGTCGTATGCGCTCAACATTGCCAGGGCGCTCCCTAGACTATGACCTGTGATGGTGATGCTCAGCTCCTCCCCCTTGTATTTCTCTATCAGTCTTTTGATCTCGGCATGTATTTGCTCCTGCGCGCTAGATTTGGCGAAGCGGCATTTCTTCTCGCGGGCGGTGTAGAGGTCGAGAAATCCCGATTCCACTTTAACGCGAGGATCCGGATGATCGCCGTGGAAACCCGCTGGTTTGAGGAAATCCATAAGGTCCGCCATCCATTCGAGAGACGTGACTGTTCCTCTCCAGGCTATGACGATGCCACGCCTACCCAATCTCTTGATCTCTTGTTCGTCCTCCGCCACGGCAACGAACCCCATCCAATTGGCGTGGTTGCTCCACAATTTATCCCCAATTCGAGACTTTTTGAAGAAATTGGGAAGATGGATATTAGATGTGGCGTACAAATGCTTGGTAACATGGTAGCCGGAGTGGGATAGGCCAAGATCTTTGAACATAGTCCTGCGATTGTACTTGCAACCGCCACAGGTCCTGGAGTAGGGATCGATGTCAAAGGCATCGTAGCAAGCCTGAGCAAATTCTCCGTATTTGATGAGCTCGGAGCGGAGCAGATTGTTCATGGGGTCGAGCATTCCGTCCCAGTTGCTGGAACCCTGCACCTCTCTCCACACCTCGCTCAGACTTGTGCGCTTTTTTGTATCAGCAAGATTGGCGTTGTGCTGTTGGGCGTGGGCAGGATAATCGTAACCCTTGAGGCTCTGTTCCTCTTCCAATGTTGTCAACATCGCGGGCAGTGATTGCGATTGTGCTGGTGTTGTGTCAGTAGCGGTGGCTGATACTTTCATGTGTTTCTTGGACTTACTTTCCCTGGTTAGGGGAGGCAGCAGCCGCAAGATATTGTGATCGTTCCAACTTATCATGTAAGCTCGATCTAAGGCTGAAATATGTGTGATGACTCATGCTACTTATTAGTGGTAACCCATATTCTGAAATATTTTTTTGTATATTCTTCCAACATATTCTTCACCTCATGTTGGGTTTTTTCCATTTTGTCCACTATCTCTTTTTCTATAGGTTTAGCAATGAAAGCAAAACATGCTTTATTCTTATTCAAATATTATTTTTATATTACCCAGGTACACTATAGAAATATTATACACTCCTTTTCCTTTGTCCTTCAATAGAATTAATGTGTACCTCTTGCTATCCTTCTTAATAGTGTAGGTGTTCTCCCTACCATCATGTATTGTTTTTTTGTCAAATTACCATGGGCTTCCCAACAAGACATAAAAAGTGTTCGTAGACATAAAATCACATAAGATCTCATACTCATAAGAACCAATTTCAAATTCCACTTGACATTATTCATTGGATAAAATTTGGTTTTCCCTTTGCAACCAAGAGACCTTGTATAGATTAGGGTGTTCTTACAATATTTCCCTCTAGATTTCAAATGCATGATATCTAGATTCTCCACATCTATAATACTTTATAGGGAATCCTTTACTCCTTCCTATATTGAATCCACCTCATCCACTATTAAAATATTTCTCCATTTTTGTGATCCAATCAATGAATTCATCAGGTTTTAAGCTTATGTTATATGATAGTGTTTCTAAATTTGGTTTCTTACCTATGTTATAAATTACACAAATTAATCTCTTATGGTTTTCTCTCTCTCTCTCTCTCCATTGTGATATTCTTGTTGACCTGCTTCACCTTCACTCTTAATCATATGTCCTTGAATGTTCCTTTGGTTAGTTCTAAGTGCATCTAATTGAATTATGATTCCTCTTAGCATTTTAGATATATCCACGACTTGAGGGCCTCATTTTCTTCTTCCCCATTGTGCCATCATTCCTTTGGCATGTTTTACACCTCAAATATCTTCTTGCAATGTTACCAAAATTATGTAGATATTCAAACAACAAATTTAAATTAAGCAAAATCTATTTTACGATGTCATCTTAATATGGAGAATTTTTTTTTGGTACAATTTGTAAATTTCTTCTTATACAATGAGGTTTTTGGGATAATGACTTATTTATACATCCAAATATCTATACGACTGACCATTTGGACTAAAACCAATTGTACAATTATATTTTGTCATATGGCAACTAAATACTTGTATGACACTTTGAATTGTATGATTGTGTTAGAAAATTTATTAATTGATGATTCCCACCATTCAGTTGTATGATCTCTTCATAATTCAATGATTCAATTTGCACTACAATAAAAATTCTAGTTGCTAATTGTCAAGGTTTCTTCTTGTTGGTGTGTCAACCAATTCCTCATGCATGAAGAGCATAATAGTTCTTTTCTTTTGAGAATGGTACTTCTATTCTCATGGTCATTCCCTCCATTTGACATAATCCTACATGGCACACCTCTATGCCTTCAATCTTCCTCACCCATGAACCTTTGTGGCACCCCTTTTGCACCCTTTTGTGCCTACAATATTCCTCACCCACGAGCCTCCATAACACTTGTATATGCCTATGATGTCATCAATTCTTCAATTGAAGGACCATGTTCCCCTTTGTTGAGATGATGTTGGATTCTTTCTTCGAATGTCATAATAGTTGAACAATGCTCACTTTTCCTACATACAACAAACATTGTAATCCTACAACCTACTAACATGCACATCCACCATTTATAGAGCATATATTTGTTTTTTGCTACACATAACACTCACACACACAAAATATATCATGGATATAACAAAAATATAGTTATATGGTTCAAATTTTTCTTGTCTATTACAAATTTATTAGTGCCAATAATAGAATATATCTTAGCTTTGGCTACCTCTCTCTTAGTTTGACCTCCCTCTCTCAACTTGACCTCCCTCTAGTAGTCTAGTCTCTCTCTTCCTTCAGGTTTTCTCCCACCTTTTTCTAGACCTTTCTTTCTTTTCTTTTATTCCTCTATCTGCTTCTTTCACCTCCTCTTCTTTTTTTCTTCTTGCATAGACTGCCCCTTCTTTTCTTTGTGCTTCATTTTCAATTTTATCTTCTCTCTTCTCATCACTTTTTCTTTTCTCCCCTTTGTTTCAACTTTTGTTCTTTTATCTTCCTCTTTTTTTCCTCTTCTAGTCGCTTCTCGTTGTGTGCCCTTTTCTTTTCTTTAATATTTTATCTCATATCTTCTCCTTTTGTCTAATTATGCAGTAAACAATTTGTCAACCTTTTTTAAAGGCAATATGATATCCACATTAGCTCATTTCTTAGATGTTTTTACAAATATTTCATATTTACTTCTTAGAATTGGTGCCTATAATGTATATGCTAAGTTGCTAACGATATAGGTGATGAAGAGAATGAGATATTTGGTCAAGGTTATGCATAGTGGCGAATATTCACAAATTGGAGGAATATTAGGATTTCCAAAATTGGAAATTGGCAAATATGAGGACCCTCGACGTCGGTCCATTCGCCTAAAATTTTTAGGACCAATTTTTTATTAGGGTCAATTTTCCATAATATATATCCAAACATAGGCATATTTGTACTCGTTGGAAAGCTCTTTTTGAGCTTGATCTAATGATGACATGTTTATGAAGTTATAAGGTGATTTAATAGGTCAAAAATGTGTCCCAAATATGGAATTACTTTTTAGGGCTTCAAATTCCCCAACTTTTGGTGTGAAGATGATTGATTTTATTTTCTTAAGATTCGTTGTGATTCACCTTGATTTCGATTAAGATTCACCATTTTTTTACAAGTGCATTTCGAGTCCAACCCCTTATGCATAACCCTGGATTTGGTTATGAGTTGGAATTTTAGAGATTTGTGTTTCTCCTTTATATGTAAAAAATAATTGTTTTGAGACCTCTAAATGGGCACAATGTTGATGCCAATGGACAACAACCAACTTAACAACATGCTCAAACTTAAAACCTTTAAACCTCATAGGTACCAAATCGTTGTCCACCTTCCAATATCAATATGACCCATGATCAACTAAGAATAAAAGTGCACCATAAACATTTTGGCTTGCATGCCACAATAAAGTGACGTTTTTTTATCATTCCCAACACCCATATCCATAATATAATGCATGAAATTCCTTCATAAAATAAGAATATATGGTTTTTAAACCCATGCCCTTAAATTCAAAATTTCTACATACCCAATGTTGGTCATCACATCATTGGACCTAAAGGAGATGTCATTAGATATTAAGGAGTTTGTCTTGACCATATGGAGGAACATGCACCTATGTCGTCCCACATGACTCTTCAACACTATCATTGCCTCTATCAATGTCATATAAAATATATGTCCTCTAGAAAATATAAAATGCCAAAATAAATGGGAGTACTATTGATCAAACACATGACCTCCTCTTAGGTGTACCTTAACACAAAGGGTCCATACCATTATACTGCAAAATAAGATGCAAAGTAAACTTACCCTCCACATACTAAGATCACAAAATCTAAGCAATCCATGTCAAACCAAGTTATACATTGTTTGCCTGCTAACTATAACACCAAGTTGTACATTTTTCGTCTTCTAATCTAAAATGAAAACCACCAGCTTGGGAATGTTTGATATATTGAATTCAAAAGTCAAAAATTATATTAATGAGAACAAGAATTTTAAATCTTGAATTTTTAGTAGAAATTAGATTAAAGTAAAGTACCTCAAAGAAGGAACAATGAGATATAGAAGATGATTTAGAAACTTTATTTCCCTTTTTTGAAATCATAAACATAGTAAACATTCAATCCATTTGGATATGATGCTTTGAAGCAATAAAAATTCTTTAATCATAAAAATTTAACTTAAAAGAATTCTTGTTTCAAAATTTCTTTCTTTTATTACTTTTAGCAAAGTAATTTTTTTTCTGGTTGATATGTAGGGAAATTGGAAATGTCTCCATTGGAAAGCTATCACTATAATCACCTAACCCACTTTGGTAAATATTTGCTCCAGTGAGGGGGACTTGGCAAGGCTCGAGATTGAAACTGCCAACCTCAAGTTGGCAAACACTCAATAAAAATTGGGATTGGATTCGTCGACCTCAAGTTGGAAAATACTCAATGGTAAACCGAATGATCTACTACCTTCACCCTACTTTTAGTAAAGTTATATATTCAATTTTTTTATATACAAATAATTAAAAACTATAAGGAACACTCTTAAAACACTAAAAAAAACTTTTGCATAACAAGTGCTGCGTAGTCACCATTTTCTCAAAATCTCGTATTCATACAAACAAATTATATATATATATATATATATATGTAAAGGAAAATGAGGGTTAGATTTAATGTTATCCTCAAATGCTATTTTTTTTTTCCTCGAAAAAAAGTCGTAATTTTATATTAAGAAAATATGAAATTATATTCTTCATATGCCTCTTTGGTATTTCTTCAAAATTTTAATAGTGACCTAAAAATCAGGTCATTTATACATCACTATCTCTATCATGCTAAGTTCTATCCTTAGGCACCTTCCCAATTTATCAAAAATCAGGTCATTTGTACATCGCTATCTCTATCATGCTAAGTTCTATCCTTAGGCACCTTCCCAATTTATCAAACAATATCCTTTAAATCAATAACTTCTGAGTTTTTTGCAAAAATTGCTTTAACTGTGATTGTTTTAACTAGATTGTATTAACCCCCCAAATAGAGATTTGAACCAGTTTCAGTGCATTGCCCTCATTGAATTCTTATACTAAGCACATACCTAGATCAATGTGAAGTGCTTTCTTTGATATTTCATCTGCTTCCTTATTTAGTTCTCTATAAATATGCCAAAAATTAAAATCTTCTCTTCAATTTATAATTTTTATTTGAGAGAATATGGGTTGTAGAATCATGTTTTCCATCCTAAAAACACCAAGCATCCAGTTTATTACCACCTACGAGTCTCTGTAAATTTGAATTTTTTGTATTCCTTTTTATTCTACCAACTAAACCAACAATTTGAGGGCCATAATTTTAGCATAATTATTAGAACCTTCTCCCAATCCACTATTGAAGTTAAAATAATGAGAGTCAAAAATATATAGTAATCCTCCTATTCTACAAACTCCAAGGACCCCTGTCTAGCCTCATCAAAAAAATCCTAGGCCCCTGATTTATCAATATTTGGAGGGATGATTTGTTTATTTACCTTTGTTGTTGTTGAAACCTTACAATTTTTGAAATTTTGATGCAGGAGCATCCGAGGGCAGCAGAGCAATCTTGCATCAACCAAATTTTTCTAAGTGTTTTGCAAAGAAAAATATGTGTCACGATATCGCGACACAAAAAGTGTCGCGATATCACAACCAAAACAGGAGATAGAGAAGTGGCGGATAGAATGTCGCGAAATCGTGACCAAAGCGAGGAAGCAAAGGCGTGGAGGACAGAAGGTCACGAAATCGTGACATGTCACGAAATCGTGACATGTCACAAAATCACGACCAAAGAAGGGAGGAAAGGCGCGGAGAACCGAAGGTCACGAAATCGTGACCAAAGCAGGGAACAAAGGCACGAAGGACCGAAGGTCACGAAATTACGACCAAAGCAGGGAGCAAAGGCGTGGAGGACAGAAGGTCGTGAAATTATGACCAGAGCAGGGAACAAAGGCGCAGAGGACGGAAGGTCGTGAAATCGCGACATGTCGCGATTTCGCAATCGAAACTGAAGAACGAAGGCGCAATAGAAAAACGTCGCGATATCGCGACCAAAGCGAAAGCGAGAAGGCATGAAGGAAGAAATGTCACGATATCACGACCGAAGCAGGAGAAAGAAAGCACATAAAGGAAATTGTCACAATATCATGACATGTTGCGATATCGCGACCAAACAAAAAAACACGCACTCCAAGCTTTCATAAATGCGTCCCTTCATGCACGGCAAGCTAGCGGTAGTGAAGCAACAATTTTAGAGGAAGATTCCAACAAGCATGTTGGCCACTCGCGCATGATATCTAGAGACGCATTTATAGCAACTAGCAACGAAGCAGCAGTTCTAGAAGAAGATCCCGATGGTTATGGCAGCCAGTCACACACCTCACCCAGAGTCTCATCAATGCAACTTTCTAGTATTGTTCCAGGTGGCAATTGCAGATCGTGGGAAGTTTGAAAACACAGAGGGTTGAGACCTCGATAAAAACCCAAGAATTGTAAGGAGAAGGGGTTGGAAAAACGGCAGATTGCTGTATATTCTCTGTAAATATTTATGAAGCTACTGAATAAGGAATTTGGCTCTTGTTATTCTTGTTTCCTGTCTTGTGCTTGATCCATTCTCCACCAAGTGGTATTAGAGCCGGAAGTTCCTAAGTGTGTAACAAATCACCGGACATGAGGCAGTTACACTAGGATCTGTGGGAGGGCTTATGATTGAGTGAACAGAATGCCTATAAGAAGAAACCCTATTGGTGGGAGAGGCATGGCGGCAGCGGAAGATGTCCGAGCTTTGCAGTGGCAAATGCAAGCCCTGCAAGAAGAGATGCATAGAAGATTGGAGCCAAGAAGAGATGAAGGTAGTGAAGAGGAAGATGACAAAGAAGAAGGCCAGCCTGAGGAAGAAGAAGAAGCAGTAGATCCTACTCAAGCCAGACTATACAAAGCCATATCCCAGATTGGGAAGAGTCCAAAGATGGAGGTTTCCACATATTCTGGGAACCTTGATCCAAAGGAATTGATCGACTGGATCAACGATCTGGAAGAGTACTTTGAGTATGAGGAGGTTGAGGATCTTGATAGGGTCAGATTCGCTAAGACCAAACTAAAAGGTCATGCCAGCATTTGGTGGAAGGGAGTGCAGCTGGAGAAAAATAAAAGAGGAAAAGAGAGAATAACAAAATGGGAATGGATGGCAGAAAAGCTGAAGAGGCAGTTCATCCCTGGTGATTATGACTTAGACCTGCTAAAGAAAATGCAAGGGTTGAGGCAATCAAGTAAGTCTGTAAAATAATACATAGAAGAGTTTCATAAAATTATGATCATAATAGGCCACTCAGAGGCCAACAAGGAGAAGGTAGCCCATTACATTAATAGGTTACGAGCAAGTATTCAAGAAGAATTAAGTCTGGGTTTGAGTTTACATTAATGGGTTTGAGTTTTTTAGGGTTTTATATATTGTGTTGTATGTCTATCCTAGCAATTTTACGATGGGAATACACAATTTTGGTTCTTTTCTAAGTGCTTCATGCATTTTTGTTTGTTCTGATGTATTGTTTGTTTTGGGTGTTCTTGCTTCAGGTGAACAGGGTTGCAGGATGTGAGAGATAAAGAGAGAATTTGCATCAGTTTGGTATTAGAACATCTCTAGATGGCCCAAAGGAGAATCCATATGAAATGGGGAGGAAGAGGTAGGAGGAATGCAGATCCAAGGAGGAACAATGTAGATGAATGGCTTAGGAGGTTAGAAGTCATTGAGGCAATATTGTATTTGAATGACACTGAAGATGAACATGAAGACTAGGGGAATGCAGCCAGGGTGGTAGACCCTATGGATAGGCTTATTGAAGTTGTGTCCAAGAAAATTTCCAAAGTGAAGGTTGATATTTTATATTTTAAAGCTAAACTCAATCCATACTTGTTCCTAGATTGGATTCAGAAGTTGGAAAGGTATTTTGAAATGGAATATATGGAGGAAGATGATCCAAAAAGGATGAATATTGTAGCCTCCAAGTTGATGTCTCATGCTAGCCTATGGCATAGAGAAATCCAATCAACAAAAACAAATAGTCCCATTAAAGGTGTAGAAATTGCTAAGTCAATATTCAAAATTAACCCTATCTGAGCTGTCTATTGGTTTACCTCCATATAGAGGTATTACACATCAAATTGATCTAGTTCTCGATGTCAAACTCCTAAATCAGGATACGTACAGGTTGACACCTCTAGAGAATGTGGAAATGAAGAGGTAAATTATTGAATTATTGGAAAAGGAGTTTATAAGGGAAAGCATGAGTCGATGTGCCACACCTGCTTTACTCTCCCCCAAGAAAGGAGGCAAATTATGGATATTATGTATGGATTCTAGAGCCATTAACAAAACCACTATAAAATATCGATATCCCTTACCTAGAATGGATGATATATTAGATTGTTTATTGGGTGTCAAAATATTCTCCAAGATTGACCTTCGAAGCGGATATCATCATATACAAATTCAAGAAGGAGATGAGTGGAAGACTGCTTTTAAAACTAAGGATGGCTTATTAGAGTGGATGGTCATGATGTTCATATTATCCAATGCTCGAGCTACCTTCATGCGAACCATGAATCAAGTATTTAGACCATATATTGGAAAATTTGTTATAGTCTATTTTGATGATATTCTAATTTTTAGTAGAAATATGGGAGAGCATGTAGAGCATTTGAGAGTGGTGCTTGACACACTTAAAGCTGAAAGGTTGTTCATCAACCATGAGAAGAGTGAGTTTTGCAAAGATAGATTAGTATTCTTGGGTAATGTTGTCTCGGACGATAAAATGAGCATAGATCCAGAAAAAGTTAAGGCGATTCTTGAATGGCCTACCCCTCAAAATATCACAGAGGTGAAGAGCTTCCATGGGTTGGTAAAATTTTACAAAAGTTCCATTAGAAATTTTAGTTGGATAAGTGCACCCTTGACTGATTGCACGAGAGGGAAGGTCTTTACTTGGACAAAGGCAACGAATATGAGCTTTGAACAACTCAAAAGAAAGGTAACAGAAGCTCCAATACTAGTTGCACCAGATTTTGATAAGCTTTTTACAGTTGAATGCGATGCTTCAGGAGTAGCTATAAGAGGAGTGTTAAGTCAAGAAGATAAACTGTAGATTTTTTTTGTGAGAAAATGAATGATGCAAAAAGGAAATATACCACAAATGATAAATAATTCTATGTCGTTGTACAAGCATTAAGATATTCGAGGCATTATCTTTTACATAGGGAATTTATTTTGCTGACTAACAATCAAGCTTTGAAGTACATAAATTCCCAAGCTAGGTTGTCCCACAAACATGCCAAATGGGCTTCATTCTTGCATACCTATACTTTTGTGGTACAACATAGGAGTGGTAATACCAATGTGGTGGTTGTGCATTAAGAAAGAGGCACTATTTATTGATTGCAATAAGCAATATGTTAGAGGGCATTGAAGAAATGAAGATTGAATATGCAGATGATTCACACTTTGGCAAAATTTATGCAACTCTCAGTAAATCTAACCATACAAGTATGCACTCCTTTGAAGATTATTTGTTGGTTGATGGATTCTTGTTTAATAGGACTGAGCTTTGCATACCCTTTGGATCTAGTAAAGAAAAGTTAGTGAGAGAATTGCACTCTAGTGGATTGAGTGGACACTTTGGAAGGGACAAGACCTTTGGTTTGGTGAATGAAAAATTCTTTTGGCCTAGTATGAGATGAGATGTGAATTGGTTTATTACCACTTGTAGGGTGTGTCAAATTGTAAAAGGGTAACAACAAAATACAGGTCTATTTATGCCACTACCTGTTCCCAAGGAACCGTGGACTGATATTTCCATGGACTTTGTGTTGGGCCTACCTAGATTTCAAAGGAACAACAATTCAGTGTTTGTTGTGGTAGACCACTTCTAAAAAATGGTACACTTTATACCTTGTAAGAAGACCAATGATGCTAGCCAAGTAGTCCATTTGTTTTTTAGAGATATAGTGCGGTTACATGGTATTCCAAAAACCATAACCAGTGATAGAGATACCAAATTTTTAAGCCACTTCTGGAGGTCATTATGGAATAAGTTAGATAGCAGTATGCAATATAGGTTGGCATACCACTTCCAAATTGATGGCCAAACCGAGGTGGTGTATAGGAGTTTGGGCAATCTTCTAAGGTGCTTAGTTGGTGATCATCCTAAATAGTGGGATTTAGAGATATCTCAAGTTGAATCTGCTTATAGTTCTAGTATTAACAGATCTACAGGTAAGTCTTATTTCAAATTGTCTATGGTTCAAATCCTAAAGGAATTGTGGACTTAATTAATCTTCTAATAAACCCACATGTCAGTCAAGATGCTACAGATTTTGTGGAGAATATTCGAGAGATACAAAAACAGGTTAGGCACAAATTACAGGAAATGAATGCACAATATAAGAAACAAGCATATTTGCATAGAAGAGAGAATTTTCCAAGAAGGGAAAATGGTCATGGTGCATTTACGCAAGGAGAGGTACCCTCAAGGGACTTATCACAAATTAAGACCAAAGAAATTTGGACCTTGCCAAATTTTAAAAAGGATTAATGACAATGCTTATGTGATAGACCTCCTAGAAGAATTTGAAATCAGTCCTATTTTTAACGTGGCTGACCTGTATCCCCACTCCATAGAGACAAATGATGGACTGATGGAGGCTAAACAACTTGAAGAAGAAGATAACAGCTCAATCAAACACCTACCGAAGCAGAAAAGAGGACAAATTGAACGAGTGTTGGATACCAAATTGGTGGCTACACGGTCCAGATCATACATGTTGTATTTTGTCAAATGGGAGGGGCTGCTAGACTCCTTTAATTCATGGATTTCATAGTTTGATTTGCTTAAATACACCAAGAATAACTCTGAATTAGGGCTTTAGACCAGGAGGTTCAGAATTCTAAAAGTTGGGGAGGATGATGTGGAGAGCCTTTACTACATTCTTTGTCCTCTCTACCCACTCTTCATTTATTGGGTCTATTTTTGTTTTTGTAACGACTCCCTCTTGAATAGGGGATTATGGTTTAGGCGTAGTTATTATCTAGCAATTATTTTTGGTTTTAGTGGTACCAAAAATAAAAGTTAGTTAGGGTTTGAGTTTTTGAAGGTTTTATGTACTGTGTTGTATGTCTGATTTGGTAGTTTTACGATGGAAATAAACAATTCTGTATTTTTTTCTAAGTGCTTCAAGTATTTTTGTTTGTTTTGCTGTATTGTTTGTTTTGGTTGTTCTTACTTCAAATGAATAGGGTTGCAGGCTGTGAGAGCTAAAAAAGAGAGTCTGTATCACTACCAATCGCATTGGCAAAGAATAAAATATAGCAAAATAATTGAGAGGAAGACGTAGAACATCATTTTAAAAAATAATTCATACCTGGACTTCAATTATGCACGTTCTTTTAAGAATAATTCATATTTCAGACTGTACACCTGTATTTCAATTGTGCACGTTCTGTTTTTTTTTACTATGAAGACTTAAAACGAAGAAACGAGGATGCATCGTATCGACTCACGTGCCCAAGACTGACCCGCTTATAATATTCAACTCTAATAAACTTTATTTTATTCTAATAAGCTAATCCGTATTTTGGAGGTGTTTTGAGGATCCACGCGGACATTAAAGCAAGCGGATTTCCAGTGCCCACTTACGATAATACGTAACTCTTTGTTTTTCATCAAGCAGGCGGTTTGCTTAGCAGAGGATTTGTCACTTACCGTACTACCTTCAACTCACTGGTTGGGGAAACCGCACATCCCTCCCTGAGTCCCTAGTCTGCAGTCACCGTATCAGAGGCAAGGCCCCACCTGGATCCCTTTCCTGTTTCCTATTGTCTCCCCAAAGCAGGCTCGGTTCGTGTCCCACCACGATTCTTATTCGCTTACCAACGCATAGAGTCTTCAAGGCATCTCTTTCATTTCCAATTTCCTACCCATTTCCTATGCTTACTCACACTCAGCCTGGTCAGATCAAAGCCATTTGACTCCACCTATTTATACGTATTGGTATTGGTGGTGCTACTCATTCTCGATGTGCCCCACCCCCCGACTCCCATCGTCCCCATTTGTGCTCAAGCGCTGCTTCTCTCGGCTTGGGCAATCATGCTGTCTCTTAAATCTTCACCCTTCTCCGCGCTCTCTCACATCAACTCACGCTCCTCTCCCGCCTGCGCACACAACACCAATGGTGGCTGCCACGTTAAATCCATGGGTATGCCGTTTATATCTGGAATTCCGAACAACAACAATCACAATATCTTGCGGCTGCTGCCTCCCCTAACCAGCAGAAGCAAGTCAAAATCAAATAGACAGATGAAAGCATCAGCCACAACAACAACGACACAATCGCAATCAATGACCAACATGTTGACAACATTGGAGGAGGAGCAGAGCCTCAAGGGTTACGATTATCCTGCCGACGCCCAACAGCACAACGCCAATCTTGCTGATACAAAAAAGCGCACAAGTCTGAGTGAGGTGTGGAGAGAGGTGCAGGGTTCCAACAACTGGGAGGGAATGCTCGACCCCATGAACAATCTGCTGCGCTCCGAGCTCATCAAATACGGAGAATTTGCTCAGGCTTGCTACGATGCCTTTGACTTCGATCCCTACTCCAGACACTGTGGAGGTTGCAAGTACAATCGCGGGACTATGTTCAAAGATCTTGGCCTATCCCACTCCGGCTACCAAGTTACCAAGAATTTGTATGCCACATCTAATATCCATCTCCCCAATTTCTTCAAAAAGTCTCGAATTGGGGATAAATTGTGGAGCAACCACGCCAATTGGATGGGGTTCGTTGCCGTGGCGGAGGACGAACAAGAGATCAAGAGATTGGGTAGGCGTGACATCGTCATAGCCTGGAGAGGAACCGTCACGTCTCTCGAATGGATGGCGGATCTGATGGATTTTCTCAAACCCGCGGGTTTCAACTGCGATCATCCGGATCCTCGCGTCAAAGTGGAATCGGGGTTTCTCGACCTCTATACCGCCCGCGAGAAGGAATGCCGCTTCGCCAAATCCAGCGCGCAGGAGCAAATACATGCCGAGATCAAAAGACTCATAGAGAAATACAAGGGGGAGGAGCTGAGCATAACCATCACAGGTCATAGTCTGGGAAGCGCACTGGCAATGTTGAGTGCATACGACATTGCTGAGATGGGGGTGAACACCGGGGTCCCCATCACGGTGTTCTCCTTTGCAGGTCCCAGAGTCGGTAACGCGGCTTTTAAGGAGCGATTGGAGGAGCTGGGCGTCAAAATCCTACGAATCGTGAATACCCACGACGGAGTGCCAAAAGTTCCTGGAATCTTGTTCAACGAACATTGCCATTTTGTGAGAGAGTGGATTGATAAATTGCCATGGAGCTACACCCACGTTGGAGTAGAGTTGGAACTCGACCACACAAAATCTCCCTTCCTCAGACCCACAAGCGATCCCTCGTGCTTTCATAATCTGGAAGCGCATCTTCATCTCTTGGATGGATACCACGGTCGCGGACAGCGGTTTTATCTGGCGAATGGGCGGGACCCTGCTCTTGTGAACAAGGCATGCGACTTCCTTCAAGACCATTTGCATATTCCGCCATTTTGGAGACAAGACCATAACAGGGGCATGGTTCAAAATGCAGAGGGCCGATGGGTTCGGCCGCCAAGACCCCAATATCTCGACTAAACATACCTCAATTTTGGAAAGACCAATAATCAGGCATATGTTTTTCCTTTTTACCCGCCCACCGATCAAATTTGGAGGGTGATGTTTTCTAAATTGGCTTTTAATAAATTATTGAGAATACTTTAGCGTCTGTGCACATCTTATTTCTCTCTGTTCTAAACAATAGTTTATTGGAGGCTATTTAATCAATAATCTTCTTAAGAAGATGTACGACGAAGCGTTTATGAACTCGGAGATTCTAGTCGACCCCTAATCTGTATGTACATCTAAATAGAATTCTCAGAAATGAGTTATGCGCAGTGAACAACTTCGACCACCATCGGTCGCCTAAAGAAACAATCAATAATTCTTGAAGAAGAGAAGAAACATGTACAGTGGCCGTCATATCTATAGAAATCACAACGCCGGTGTAAATCATTCACCGTGTGGTAACGCTTCATAAGAAGAGCACTAGCCCTCATGTATTGGGCTCAAAATACTGAAGTCAAATTTGTAAGCGGGCCCATAAAAAAAAAATACGATGGATGAGAAAAACCTGAGGGAGATTGAGGAGGAGTACTATCGATTGCAAATGGGAATGAGAACACCAAGTTTTTTCATAGCTTTGCAAACCACAGAAAACAACAAAATACAATTTAAGAGTTACATCGATAAGATGGAAGTATAGTCTCCTCCTTTAAAGGATTAGTAGACATGGGTGCAAGGCATTTTGGTCAACTGTATAAGGATCCTAGTAAAGTTAATATAGCTGAAAAAATTAAAATAGCTTCTCTCTTTCCCAGATTTATAGATGAGGAAGCCAATGATGAGTTGATTAAGGAAGTCTCAAAGGAGGAGCTCAACGTTGTTTTAACCTCCTTCCAAAAACATAAGAGTCTAGGACCTGATGGGTGGACCATGGAATTCTTTCTCAGGCTCTATGGCATTTTGTTGGTGTTTGACCCACTCAAGGTTGTGGAGGAATCTAGGCTAAAAGGAAGGGTAAATGTAGTTTTCAACTCTACCTTCATTGCTCTTATTCCAAAAAAGGACAATCCTTAATCCTTTGATGATTTCAAACCCATTTCTTTGTGTAATTGTGTGTATAAAATCATAGCAAAAATAATTGCTTCAAGAATTAAACGATTATTCTTGGTTTCTATATCTATCGAGCAATTTGGTTTCCTACATGGTAGACAAATTCATGAAACAATTGGTGTTGCTCAAGAAAGTCTTCATACCATAAAATCAAAGAAACTACCAACAATGGTGATGAAGTTGGATCTCTCCAAGGATTTTGACAGAGTAAATTGGCTATATTTAAGAATGATACTTACTCATATTGGGTTCTGTGTGTAGATGGTGAACTAGATTATGGAATGTCTTTGTTTTGTTTCTTTTGTAGTTTTGGTTAATGGGTCAACCTCTGAGTTCTTTAACACTTCTCAAGGTATTAGACAAGGTTGACCCTTGTCACCATTGTTATTTCTTTTGGTGGTTGAGGTATTAAGTAGGTGTATTATAGAATCCAATAGGGAAGGAGCAATAAAAGAAATTAAAATAGGTAGAATTGTGGAAGTCACCCATCTACTTTTTATAGATGATCTTCTCCTTTTCACAGATGGAATAGTAAGAGCTGTAAAGAAGTTAAAACGATCTTTAGATCCTTTTTGTCTAGCAACAAGTTTGTAGATTAATGCACAGAAGTCAAGCATTTCTTTTAACTATCTGAATCAAAATCAAACCATAATAATAGGCCAACTTTTACCCTTTAACAAATTTGATCTTCAAGAGAGGTTTATATATCTACGGTTCTTTTTAAAATCCAATGACTACACTAAACAAGACTGGAATTGGCTGATAAAGAAGGTGGAAGGAAGAATTAATATTTGGTGCAACAAATGGCTCTCTTTAGAGGGGAGATTGACTTTGGTTAGGTCTATGTTAGAGGTAATACCAGTATATTGGCAATCTTTGGCTCACATACCAAAATAAGTTTTGGAAAAAAATAGATAGTTAAGCTATAGATTCTTATGGACAAGGAAAAGGGAAAGGGAAGGTATTCCCTTGGTTAAATGACAATCCTTAGCCAAGCCCAAGGAAAATGGAGGATGGGGACTTAAGAACATCTTCCTATTTAGCAAGGCTCTAGTAGCAAAGTGTGTTTGGAAGATAATATCAAAGGAAGGCTTATGGAATAAGATTATACATGAAAAGTATTTAGAGCCACTCACAATTGAGGAGTGGATAAGGGCCCCAATTAAGCAAACATGTAATGTTTCAATCTATTGGAAGACAATGATTCAAGCCTTTTATATTGTTGGTGATTGGCTTGCTTGGAAAATAGGGGATGGTTCAAGGATAATACTAGGATTAGACCCTTGGATTGGTTGTGGTGATATGCATAGACTACCAAATAATATAATTTAGACCCTAAGAGCACAAGGGATTGGAAATCTTACCCAAGCAGCTAACCCAAAATATTCTATAAACTAGAGTCAGGGATGGAAGGAAGCAATAGTATTAGGGCTTTAGGGCCAAGAGGCACACCAGTGGGAAGAATATGTGGGAATACTTAAAGTTGGACATATCAAGTTGCGAGAGGAAACTGATCAATTGGTTTGGACAAAAAATGGAGTTACATGGGAGTACACTTCAAAGTTGGGGTATAAGACTTGATTGGAAGATAGCAATGATAATCCAACATGGTGGTGGAAGACACTTTGAAAGCAGAAAGCCCCATTGAAGACAAGACTGTTTCTATGGCTTTCCATGAAAAATAAGGTTCTAATATGGGAGGTTTTACAAAAGAAGAATTGGAATGATCCAAGAAGGTGTCATTTATGTAAGTCAAACATTGATCATTTATTGGTTGCTTGCTCCTTTACTAGACATGTTTTGAGGGAGGTTATAGCATAGTTAAAGCTTCCTATAGGATGAAAAGAATATTCCTTAGGAGAGTGCTTAAAATATTGGTTTAAAAATAGGTCTTACAAAGGTTTTATAGCTCTTCCATTGTTTGTGTCTTGGGGAGTATGGTTAACTAGGAATGCAATAATTTTTCAGGATCAAGAGAAGCCTACTTGGTAGGTTTCCTCCCAAATCATTGGAAATTTGGTGGAGAACAGATCTAGCACAAGACAGGAAACAAGAATAACAAGAGCCAAATTCCTTATTCAGTAGCTTCAGAAAGATTTACAGAGAATATACAACAATCTATCATTTTGCCAACCCCTTCTCCTTACAATTCTTGGGTTTTTATCGAGGTCCCGACCCTCTGTGTTTTCAAACTTCCCACGATCTGCAATTGCCACCTGGAACAATACTGGAAAGTTGCATTGATGAGACTCTGGGTGAGGTGCGCGACTGGCTGCCATAACCACCGGGATCTTCTTCTGGAACTGCTGCTTCGTTGCTAGTTGCTATAAATGCGTCTCTAGATATCATGCACGAGTGGCCAACATGCTTGTTGGAATCTTCCTCTGAAACTGCTGCTTCACTACCGCTAGCTTGCCGTGCACGAAGGGACGCATTTATGAAAGCTTGGAGTGCATGTTTTTCTGTTTGGTCACGATATCGTGACAATTTCCTTTCTGTGCTTTCTTTCTCCTGCTTCGATCGTGATATCGCGACATTTCTTCCTTCATGCCTTCTCGCTTCCGCTTTGGTCGCGATATCACGACGTTTTTCTATTGCGCCTCCGTTCTTCAGTTTCGGTCATGAAATCGTGACATGTCACGATTTCGTGACCTTCCATCCTCCGCGCCTTTGCTCCCTGCTCTGGTCGTGATTTCGTGACCTTCGGTCCTCCGTGCCTTTGCTCCCTGCTTTGGTCACGATTTCGTGACATGTCCTGACCTTCGGTCCTCTGCGCCTTTGTTCCCTGCTTTGGTCACGATTTCGCGACCTTCGGTTCTCCACGCCTTTGCTCCCTGCTTTGGTCATGATTTCGTGACATGTCACGATTTCGTGACATGTCACGATTTCACGACCTTCTGTCCTCCGCGCCTTTGCTTCCCTGCTTTGGTCATGATTTCGTGACATTCTGTCCGTCGCTTCTCTATCTCCTGTTTTGGTCACGATATCGCGACACTTTTTGTGTCGCGATATCGTGACACATATTTTTCTTTGCAAAACACTTAGAAAAATTTGGTTGATGCAAGATTGCTCTGCTGCCCTCGGATGCTCCTGCATCAGACACCCAGGGTGGATTGAGAAGTGATCCTCACTTCTGATCTTTGAGAGGAAGACCCAGGTGGTCAACCTCTGTCTTTGACAACCAAGTTGCATCTTCTACAGGTCTGCCCTTCCACTTGATCAAATATTCAGAATATTGTTTGTTCCTGGTGCTTCTGCCTTCACGAGTATCTAATATTTCCTCGATCTCGTCGGTGGTTGGGTTAGACGCTGGAATGCTCCATAACTCTGTACTTGGTGCCTCTGTACTGTCTCCCTCATGGTATTCCACTAAATCTGATATGTTAAAAATAGGCGAAATGTCAAGCCCATTTGGCAATTCCACTTCATATGCATTGCCTGAATCCCGTTTTTCTAGTATTCTGCATGGCCCAAACTTCTTCATCTTCAACTTGTTATAAGTTTTGGCTGGAAATATTTCTTTTTTGAGATGGACCATGACTTCATCTCCCACTTCGAACTCTTTGAACCGCCGCTTTTGGTCTGCTCTTTTCTTATACTGAGTATTCATTTTTGTAATTTGTTTCTTCACTTCTTCATGCAGGCTTTTCATCTGTTTCGCAAATTCCTCAGCCTCGGCACTGCACTTTTCCCCTTTCTCTAATTTCCTCAGCTCAAAAACATTTCTTGGGCTGTTTCCATATATGACTTGGAATGGGGATTTGTTTGTACTCTTGTTGATAGAATTGTTGTATGCAAATTCCGCCTGTGGCAAAACCAAATCCCATCCCTTGGGTTTATCTGCTATCAAGCATCTTAATAAATTACCCAGACTTCTATTTACCACCTCTGTCTGTCCATCAGTATGTGGGTGGTATGCAGAACTGAACTTCAGATCTGTCTTCAACTTCTTCCACAATGTTCTCCAGAAATAACCAACAAACTTTGTATCTCTGTCAGAAACTATGCTTTTTGGTAGACCGTGAAGTCGTACCACTTCCTTGAAAAATAACCCTGCAATGTGAACCGCGTCACTTGTTTTCTTGCAGGGAATAAAATGTGCCATCTTGGAGAATCTGTCAACCACCACAAATACGGAGTCATTTCCCCTCTGTGTTCTCGGTAATCCAAGAATGAAATCCATGCTGATGTCCTCCCATGGCCTCTCAGGTACAGGTAACGGCTGATATAATCCTGTGTTCTGCTTCACGCCTTTCGCCATCTGGCATATTCTGCAACATTGCACAAACCTTTTCACATCTTGCTACAGTTGCGGCCAGTAGTAGTTCTCACTCACCAGGGCAATGGTCTTATCCCGACCAAAATGTCCAGCCAGTCCCCCGTTGTGCTTCTCCTTGACTAAGTTTTCCCGCATGGAACTCCTTGGAATGCATAATTTACTTCCCCTGAACAACATTCCATCTTGGATTAGAAAATCCAACCACTTTGTCCTATCCACAGTAATAGGTGTCAAGCAAGCCGTCCAGGCTTCTGCAAAATCAGGATCTTCAGGGTACAAACCTTTCAGTTCTTCAAATCCTACCACTTCCACTGTCATTTTAATCAGCAAATTCTGCCTTCTACTTAAGGCGTCTGCAACTCTGTTTGACTTTCCACTTCTATGCTTCAACACAAAGGTATAACTTTGGAGAAACTCAACCCACTTCAAGTGCCTCTGATTCAGTTTTGTTTGGCTGTTAATGTACTGTAATGCTTGATGATCAGTAAATAGAACAAACTCTTTTGGCAACAAATAATGCCTCCACTTCTTTAGAGCCTGAACTATTGCATAAAACTCCTGATCATAAACTGAATACTTTTTTCGAGCATCATTGAGTTTCTCACTAAAGTAAGCAACGAGCCTGCCTTCCCGACTCAAGATACAGCTCCTATTGCACTACCACTGGCATCACAATCTACCTGAAATACCTTGTTAAATTCTGGGAGTGCCAAAACAGGTTGTTCTATGACCTTCTTCTTCAACAGATCAAAGCTCCTATCTGCTCCTAAGGTCCACTTAAATTCCTTCTTATCCCCTCTCATTGTTTCTGTGAGGGGTGCACAAATGTTGCTAAAATTTCTAATGAATTTTTTGTAAAAGCTGGCTAGACCATGAAATGATCTTACCTCTGTTGTGCTTCTCGGAGTAGGCCATTCGATGATAGCTCTCACCTTTTTTGGGTCCATTTTTAGACCTTCTACTGAGATTACAAATCCCAGGTATACTAACTCCTTCTTTACAAAATTACACTTTTTTAGATTAATTAATAACTGCTCCTCCCGTGGCTTCTCAAAAACCCTTCCGATATGCATCAGGTGCTCCTCCAGGGTTCTCGCTAAATATTAATATATCATCTAAATAGACAATGACAAATTTGCCTAAAAACTCTTTCGAGTACCTCATTCATCAGCCGCATGAAGGTACTTGGTGCATTGGACAACCCAAATGGCATGACCAACCACTCATACAAACCCTCTCTGGTCTTGAAGGCTGTCTTCCACTCATCTCCTTCTCTGACATGGATCTGATGGTAACCACTCTTGAGATCAATCTTGGTGAAGTACTTGGCTCCACTCAAACAGTCCATTATGTCATCCATTCTTGGCAATGGAAATCTGTATTTTATTGTGATCTTGTTGATGGCTCGAGAGTCTGTACACATTCTCCACTCTCCATATTTCTTTGGCGCTAGCACTGCAGGCACTGTGCATGGACTCAAGCTTTCCCGAATCAGTCCCTTCTCCAGCAACTCCTGGACCTCGCCTGTTTAGCTCCTCGGTTTCTACAGGCGTCATTCTATGTGCAGCTTTATTGGGCAAGCTTGATCCTCGGCACCAAATCGATATGGTGACCGATCTTCCTTACTGGGGTAAACCCTCGGGCACATTATCAGATATAATATCTAGAAATTCCTCCAACAGATCTAGGACTTCTACCGGGGTATCTTTGCATTCTTTCTCCCTGACTCTAGGAATTAATGCATAACACATATGTTCATGCTTCAAATCATCTAAAAATTTTCTCCCGTCAACCAAGCAAATTTTGGCACTGCCACATACCTTTTCTTCCACCTCCTTCAGGGGTTTCAGCTTATGACGCATTCCATTCTTTGTTACGGAGTAGGTGTTGGCATGACCATCATGAACCGCACACCTGTCAAACTGCCATGGCCTTCCCAACAGCAAATGGCATGCATCCATGGGCAGGATGTCGCACAGGACCTCATCACGGTAATTCCCAATACTAAATTTTACCAGGCATTGTTCACTGACCAACACCTTATGGTCTTTCTGCAACCACGCGATCCGATATGGATGCGGGTGTCTCTTCCTCTCCAGTTGTAGCTTTGTAACCATTCCTTCTGAAACTAGGTTATCCATGCTACCGTTGTCAATAATAATATTGCAAATCTTACCCACGCATTTACACCTTGTGCGGAATAAGATTTTCCTCTGATCTGTGGCCCCCTCTTCATTCAGCAGGACTCTCCTCGTGATCATTACTTCTCCTCTCTCTGCTTCTTCAGAATGCTCAGATCCAGCATCTTCATCAGTGACCGCGGCTCTGGCATTTCCTTTCGGCCTCCTATTATTCCTTTCTCGTTGTTGTGGACACTCGTATTGGTGATGTCCCTCTTCTCCACACTAGAAACAAGTTCCATGGAATCTTCCTCTTCCCTGGCCACGTCCAGCTCTGCCCCTTCCCCCTCGGTAATCATTATTTTGATTACGGGGGCGGTAGGTATTTTCTCTCCTTTGTTCCTGATTACTGCTACCTTCTCCATTCTTCTGAGGATCTTCATTTCTTCTTCCACTGGTCCTACTGCCGGTTCTTTCGCCATGACCTCTTCCTCTTTGCTTGTTCTCAAACCTCCTATTGAGCTTTTCTTCAACCTTTAGGGCAAATTGGTAAGCGTCCTCTATGGTGGTCATCCGGACCAGACTTAATTCTTCTTGAATACTTGCTCGTAACCCATTAATGTAATGGGCTACCTTCTCCTTGTTGGCCTCTGAGTGGCCTATTCTGATCATAATTTTATGAAACTCTTCTGTGTATTCTTTTACAGACTTACTTGATTGCCTCAACCCTTGCATTTTCTTTAGCAGGTCTAACTCATAATCACCAGGGATGAACTGCCTCTTCAGATTTTTTGCCATCCATTCCCATTTTGTTATTCTCTCTTTTCCTCTTTTATTTTGCTCCAGCTGCACTCCCTTCCACCAAATGCTGGCATGACCTTTCAGTTTGGTCTTAGCGAATCTGACCCTATCAGGATCCTCAACCTCCTCGTACTCAAAGTACTCTTCCAGATCGTTGATCCAGTCGATCAATTCCTTCGGATCAAGGTTCCCGAAATACGTGGAAACCTCCATCTTCGGCCTCTTCCCAATCTGGGATATGGCTTTGTATAGTCTAGCTTGAGCAGGATCTACTGCTTCTTCTTCTTCCTCAAGCTGGCCTTCTTCTTCGTCATCTTCCTCTTCACTACCTTCATCTCTTCTTGGCTCCAATCTTCTACGCATCTCTTCTTGCAGGGCTTGCATTTGCCGCTGCAAAGCTCGGACATCTTCCACTGCCGCCATGCCTCTCCCACCAACAGGGTTTCTTCTTGGAGGCATTCTGCTCACTCAATCACAAGCCCTCCCATAGATCCTGGTGTAACTGCCTCACGTCCGGTGATCTGTTACACACTCAGAACTTTCGACTCTGATACCACTTGGTGGAGAATAGATCTAGCACAAGACAGGAAACAAGAATAACAAGAGCCAAATTCCTTATTCAGTAGCTTCAGAAAGATTTACAGAGAATATACAACAATCTGCCATTTTGCCAACCCCTTCTCCTTACAATTCTTGGGTTTTTATCGAGGTCCCGACCCTTTGTGTTTTCAAACTTCCCACGATCTACAATTGCCACCTGGAACAATACTGGAAAGTTGCATTGATGAGACTCTGGGTGAGGTGCGTGACTGGCTGCCATAACCACCGGGATCTTCTTCTAGAACTGTTGCTTCGTTGCTAGTTGCTATAAATGCGTCTCTAGATATCATGCGTGAGTGGCCAACATGCTTGTTGGAATCTTCCTCTGAAACTGCTGCTTCACTACCGCTAGCTTGCCGTGCACGAAGGGACGCATTTATGAAAGCTTGGAGTGCATGTTTTTTTGTTTGGTCGCGATATCATGACATGTCACGATATCGTGACAATTTCCTTTCTGTGCTTTCTTTCTCCTGCTCCGGTCGCGATATCGCGACATGTCACGATATCGTGACATTTCTTCCTTCATGCCTTCTCGCTTTCGCTTTGGTCGTGATATCACGACGTTTTTCTATTGCGCCTCCGTTCTTCAGTTTCGGTCACGAAATCGTGACATGTCGTTTGGTCACGAAATCGTGACATGTCACGATTTCGTGACCTTTCGTCCTCCGCGCCTTTGCTCCCTGCTCTGGTCATGATTTCGTGACCTTCGGTCCTCCGCGCCTTTGCTCCCTGCTTTGGTCACGATTTCGTGACCTTCGGTCCTCCGCGCCTTTGTTCCCTACTTTGGTCACGATTTCGTGACCTTCGGTTCTCCACGCCTTTGCTCCCTGCTTTGGTCACGATTTCGTGACATGTCACGATTTCGTGACCTTCGGTCCTCCGTGCCTTTGCTTCCCTGCTTTGGTCACGATTTCGTGACATTCTGTCTGCCGCTTCTCTATCTCCTATTTTGGTCGCGATATCGCGACACTTTTTGTGTCGCGATATCGCGACACATATTTTTCTTTGCAAAACACTTAGAAAAATTTGGTTGATGCAAGATTGCTCTGCTGCCCTCGGATGCTCCTGCATCAAAATTTCAAAAATTGTAAGGTTTCAACAACAAAGGTAAACAAACAAATCATCCCTCCAAATATTGATAAATCAGGGGCCTAGGATTTTCTTGATGAGGCTAGATAGGGGTCCTTGGAGTTTGTAGAATAGGAGGATTACTATATATTTTTTACTCTCATTATTTTAACTTCAATAGTGGATTGGGAGAAGGTTCTAATAATTATGCTAAAATTATGGCCCTCAAATTGTTGGTTTAGTTGGTAGAATAAAAAGGAATACAAAAAATTCAAATTTACAAAGACTCATAGGTGGTAATAAACTGGATGTTTGGTGTTTTAAGAATGGAAAACATGATTCTACAACCCATCTTCTCTCAAATAAAAATTATAAATTGAAGCAAAGATTTTAATTTTTGGCATATTTATAGAGAACTAAATAAGGAAGCAGATGAACTATCAAAGAAAGCACTTCACATTGATCTAGGTATGTGCTTAGTATAAGAATTCAATGAGGGCAATGCACTGAAACTAGTTCAAATCTCTATTTGGGGGGTTAATACAATCTAGTTAAAACAATCACAGTTAAAGCAATTTTTGCAAAAAACTCAGAAGTTATTGATTTAAAGGATATTGTTTGATAAATTGGGAAGGTGACTAAGGATAGAACTTAACATGATAGAGATAGCGATGTACAAATGACCTAATTTTTGATAAATTGGGAAGGTGCCTAAGGATAGAACTTAGCATGATAGAGATAGCGATGTATAAATGACCTGGTTTTTAGGTCACTATTAAAATTTTGAAGAAATACCAAAGAGGCATACGAAGAATATAATTTCATATTTTCTTAATATAAAATTACGACTTTTTTTTGAGGAAAAAAAAAATAGCATTTGAGGATAACATTAAATCTAACCCTCATTTTCCTTTACATATATATATATATATATATATATATATATATATATATATATATATATATATATATATATATATATTTGTTTGTATGAATACGAGATTTTGAGAAAATGGTGACTACGCAGCACTTGTTATGCAAAAGTTTTTTTTAGTGTTTTAAGAGTGTTCCTTATAGTTTTTAATTATTTATATATAAAAAAAATTGAATATATAACTTTACTAAAAGTAGGGTGAAGGTAGTAGATCATTCGGTTTACCATTGAGTATTTTCCAACTTGAGGTCGACGAATCCAATCCCAATTTTTATTGAGTTTTTGCCAACTTGAGGCTGGCAGTTTCAATCTCGAGCCTCGCCAAGTCCCCATCACTGGAGCAAATATTTACCAAAGTGGGTTAGGTAATTATAGTGATAGCTTTCCAATGGAGACATTTCCAATTTCCTTACATATCAACCAGAAAAAAAATTACTTTGCTAAAAGTAATAAAAGAAAGAAATTTTGAAACAAGAATTCTTTTAAGTTAAATTTTTGTGATTAAAGAATTTTTATTGCTTCAAAGCATCATATCCAAATGGATTGAATGTTTACTATGTTTATGATTTCAAAAAAGGGAAATAAAGTTTCTAAATCATCTTCTATATCTCATTGTTCCTTCTTTGAGGTACTTTACTTTAATCTAATTTCTACTAAAAATTCAAGATTTAAAATTCTTGTTCTCATTAATATAATTTTTGACTTTTGAATTCAATATATCAAACATTCCCAAGCTAGTGGTTTTCATTTTAGATTAGAAGATGAAAAATGTACAACTTGGTGTTATAGTTAGCAGGCAAACAATGTATAACTTGGTTTGACATGGATTGCTTAGATTTTATGATCTTAGTATGTGGAGGGTAAGTTTACTTTGCATCTTATTTTGTAGTATAATGGTATGGACCCTTTGTGTTAAGGTACACCTAAGAGGAGGTCATGTGTTTGATCAATAGTACTCCCATTTATTTTGGCATTTTATATTTGCTAGAGGACATATATTCTATATGACATTGATAGAGGCAATGATAGTGTTGAAGAGTCATGTGGGACGACATAGGTGCATGTTCCTCCATATGGTCGAGACAAACTCCTTAATATCTAATGACATCTCCTTTAGGTCCAATGATGTGATGACCAACATTGGGTATGTAGAAATTTGAATTTAAGGGCATGGGTTTAAACACCATATATTCTTATTTTATGAAGGAATTTCATGCATTATATTATGGATATGGGTGTTGGGAATGATAAAAAAACCTCACTTTATTGTGGCATGCAAGCCAACATGTTTATGGTGCACTTTTATTCTTAGTTGATCATGGGTCATATTGATATTGGAAGGTGGACAACGATTTGGTACCTATGAGGTTTAAAGGTTTTAAGTTTGAGCATGTTGTTAAGTTTGTTGTTGTCCATTGACATCAACATTGTGCCCATTTAGAGGTCTCAAAACAATTATTTTTTACATATAAAGGAGAAACACAAATCTCTAAAATTCCAACTCATAACCAAATCCAGGGTTAGGCATAAGGGGTTGGACTTGAAATGCACTTGTAAAAAAATGGTGAATCTTAATCGAAATCAAGGTGAATCATGACGAATCTTAAGAAAATAAAATCAATCATCTTCACACCAAAAGTTGGGGAATTTGAAGCCCTAAAAAGTAATTCCATATTTGGGACACATTTTTGACCTATTAAATCACCTTATAACTTCATAAACATGTCACCATTAGATCAAGCTCAAAAAGAGCTTTCCAACGAGTACAAATATGCCTATGTTTGGATATATATTATGGCGAATTGACCCTAATAAAAAATTGGTCCTAAAAATTTTAGGCGAATGGACCGACGTCGAGGGTCCTCATATTTGCCAATTTCCAATTTTGGAAATCCTAATATTCCTCCAATTTGTGAATATTCGCCACTATGCATAACCTTGACCAAATATCTCATTCTCTTCATCACCTATATAGTTAGCAACTTAGCATATACATTATAGGCACCAATTCTAAGAAGTAAATATGAAGTCTTTGTAAAAACATCTAAGAAATGAGCTAATGTGGATATCATATTGCTTTTAAAAAAGGTTGACAAATTGTTTACTGCATAATTAGACAAAAGGAGAAGATATGAGATAAAATATTAAAGAAAAGAAAATGGCACACAACGAGAAGCGACTAGAAGAGGAAAAAAAGAGGAAGATAAAAGAACAAAAGTTGAAACAAAGGGGAGAAAAGAAAAAGAGATGAGAAGAGAGAAGATAAAATTGAAAATGAAGCACAAAAAAAAGAAGGGGCGGTCTATGCAAGAAGAAAAAAATAAGAGGAGGTGAAAGAAGCAGATAGAGGAATAAAAGAAAAGAGAGAAAGGTCTACAAAAAGGTGGGAGAAAACCTGAAGGAAGAGAGAGACTAGACTAATAGAGGGAGGTCAATTTGAGAGAGGGAGGTCAAACTAAGAGAGAGGTAGCCAAAGCTAAGATATATTCTATTATTGGCACTAATAAATTTGTAATAGTAAAGAAAAATGTGAACAATATAACTATATTTTTGTTATATCCATGATATATTTTGTGTGTGTGAGTGTTATGTGTAGCAAAAAACAATATATGCTCTATAAATGGTGGATGTGCATGTTAGCAGGTTGTAGGATTACAATGTTTGTTGTATGTAGGAAAAGTGAGCATTGTTCAACTATTATGACATTCGAAGAAAGAATCCAACATCATCTCAACAAATGGGAACATGGTCCTTCAATTGAAGAATTGAGGACATCATAGGCATATACAAGTGTTATGGAGGCTCGTGGGTGAGGAATATTGTAGGCACAAAAGGGTGCAAAAGGGGTGCCACAAAGGTTCATGGGTGATGAAGATTGAAGGCATAGAGGTGTGCCATGTAGAATTATGTCAAATGGAGGGAATGACCATGAGAATAGAAGTACCATTCTCAAAAGAAAAGAACTATTATGCTCTTCATGCATGAGGAATTGGCTGACACACCAACAAGAAGAAACCTTGACAATTAGCAACTAGAATTTTTATTGTAGTGCAAATTGAATCATTGAATTATGAAGAGATCATACAACTGAATGGTGGGAATCATCAATTAATAAATTTTCTAACACAATCATACAATTCAAAGTGTCATACAAGTATTTAGTTGCCATATGACAAAATATAATTGTACAATTGGTTTTAGTCCAAATGGTCAGTCGTATAGATATTTGGATGTATAAATAAGTCATTATCCCAAAAACCTCATTGTATAAGAAGAAATTTACAAATTGTACCAAAAAGAAATTTTCCATATTAAGATGACATCGTAAAATAGATTTTGCTTAATTTAAATTTGTTGTTTGAATATCTACATCATTTTGGTAACATTGCAAGAAGATATTTGAGGTGTAAAACATGCCAAAGGAATGATGGCACAATGGGGAAGAAGAAAATGAGGCCCTCAAGTCGTGGATATATCTAAAATGCTAAGAGGAATCATAATTCAATTAGATGCACTTAGAACTAACCAAAGGAACAATCAAGTACATATGATTGAGAGTGAAGGTGAAGCAGGTCAATAAGAATATCACAATGGAGAGAGAGAGAGAGAGAGAGAGAGAGAGAGAGAGAGAGAGAGAGAGAGAGAGAACCATAAGAGATTAATTTGGGTAATTTATAACATAGGTAAGAAACCAAATTTAGAAACACTATCATATAACATAAGCTTAAAACCTGATGAATTCATTGATTGGATCACAAAAATGGAGAAATATTTTAATAGTGGATGAGGTGGATTCAATATAGGAAGGAGTAAAGGATTCCCTATAAAGTATTATAAATGTGGAGAATCTAGACATCATGCATTTGAAATCTAGAGGGAAATATTGTAAAAACACCCTAATCTATACAAGGTCTCTTGGTTGCAAAGGGAAAACCAAATTTTATCCAATGAATAGTGTCAAGTGGAATTTTAAATTGGTTCTTATGAGTAGGAGATCTTATGTGATTTTAGGTCTATGAACACTTTTTATGTCTTGTTGGGAAGACCATGGTAATTTGACAAAAAAACAATACATGATGGTAGGGAGAACACCTACACTATTAAGAAGGATAGCAAGAGGTACACATTAATTCTATTGAAGGACAAAGGAAAAGGGGTGTATAATAGTTCTATAGTGTACCTGGGTATATAAAAATAATATTTGAATAAGAATAAAGCATGTTTTGCTTTCATTGCTAAACCTATAGAAAAAGAGATAGTGGACAAAATGGAAAAAACCCAACATGAGGTGAAGAATATGTTGGAAGAATATACAAAAAATATTTCAGAATATGGGTTACCACTAATAAGTAGCATGAGTCATCACACATATTTCAGCCTTAGATCGAGCTTACATGATAATTTGGAACCAATGGAAAATGGGAATGAAATATTATAGACAAGCCAAATAATAAGCATGGAAAAGAGGCTAATGGTCTAGGTCACTAGTAAATGTGATGATGAAGATGACAGTACAATAATTTATGCTACAAATAATGATAAATATAAGGATATAAGAAGTGGTAAAGTAATAATAGAGGGAAACCATCATCATGTCATTAATGGCTATGGTGTAGGCCATATTGTTGAAGAACATAGTGAGGAAGAAGAGTTTGGGTGCTTTGAAAGGCACACCATAGGTATTAGCTCTAATTTTATGAGAAGAATTGGGTACAATGGTAAGGGATTTGTACAATAAAGGCAAGGTGTGAAAATATCCATAATGTCAAATTTAAGGCCTATAAATGAAAGCCTTGGGTATATAGGTCAAGTGGAAAGTGATAAGACCAAATTTATGAGAAGAGAGAGTAGTATAGATAATGAAGGTTCAAGAATAGGTTGTTGTACTTAGTTAGGAAGATCTGGATATGAAACAACTAGGTTTTGGAACCTACATCCTTGTGAGAGTTGTGGAGGACATGATCACTTCAAAAGAAGTTGTTGGCACCAAGACAAAGTTGCCAAAAAAGTGCATGTTGAATGTGGTTGGGTGGACATGACACAATTGGATAAAGTAAAGAGAATATTGAGTTCATTATATAAGAAGAGGATTGATCCTTAGAGGAAGCCCAAGACAAGACAATAAAGTTGGTCTTGTGAAGACGACCAAGCTAGAGTGGTAATAGCTTGGAAGAACAATTCATGTTCATGAGATGGATCTCATGGAATATTTTATCTTACTTGATGAGTATGATGTGAAAAATAGACTACCTTGAAAATGATTGGTAAACCATTTATTGAATTATCAAATGGAAGGGAAAAATATAGGACAACGAAAGATGAAATAAAAGAAAAGGGTGCATGATAGGAAGTGGCCAAAATAGGAAATGAAGAGGAAGATAAAATAATAGAAGCAAAAACAAAGGGGATAAAAGAAAATGAAATGATGAGAAGAAAGAAGATAAAATAAAAATGAAGCATATAGTCAAAGAAGGGACGATGCATGAAAGAAAAAAAGAAGAATATGAAGCAAAAGAGGTGGATAGAGGAATAAAAAAAGAAGAAGAGAAAGGTCTAAAATAAGGTGGAAAAAGGCTTGAAGGAAGAGAGAGACCAGGTTGAGAGAGGGAGTTAAAAATGAGAAAGAGGTAGCCAAAGTTGGGATAGGTCCTATGATTGAAAATAATAATTTTGTAACAATAAAGTAGGTTTTGAATAATAAAATTTAATTTTTATTATCTCCCTAATCCATCTTGTGTGCATGTGAGTGTTCTGTTTAGCAAATAATGAATGTATGCTCTGTAAATGTTGAATGTACATGTTAGTAGGTTTAGGATTTAAATGTTTGCTATGTGTAGGAAATGTGAGAATCATTTGACTGTTGTGATATTCAAAGAAAGAAATCATTATCATCTCATCAAAAGAGGACATGATCATAATATTGAAGAATTGAGGATATTGTAGGTACACACTAGTGCCATGGAGGCTCATGGGTAAGGAATATTGTAGGCATAGAAGAGTACTAGAGGGATGCCATAAAGGTTTATAGGTAAGTAAGATTCAAGGTATAAAGGTGTGCCATATAGAGTTATATCAAATGGAGGGAATGACCTTGAATAGAAGAACCATTATTAGAAGGAAAAAATATTATGCTCTTACACATGAGCATTTGGTTGATGCACTAGCAAGAGGAAACCTTGAATAAAATAGAATTTTGATTACAATGCCAATTGATTTGTCATTTGATAGATAGATCATTCAACTAAATGGTGGGAATAGTAGAATAAGAACTTTTTTGAAGAATTCAATTTACCATATGATAACACAATCATACAATTCAAAGTGTCATACAAGTATTGGGTTGTCATATGATAGAGTATAGTCATACAATTTGGTTCTCATCCAAAGGATAAATCATACATATGTTTGGTCATACAAATAAGCCATCATCCTAAAAACCTTGTCATACAAGAAGAAATTTACAAACCATACCAAAAGGAAATTCATCATCTTGAGACAACATCATACAATAGAGTTTGATCATTTTGGTATCAAAGCTAGAAGATATATGAGACATAAGTTATACCAAATGAATGATGGCACAATGGGGAAGAATAATAACATGAGGACCTCAAGCCATAAATATAGTTGAAAAGCTAATCCTAGCTTGATTAGATGCACTTGAAACTTTCCAAAGAAGGAACATTCAAATAGAAGATATGAGTGACAATGAAGGTGAAGAAGTGGGTCAACAAGAAGCTCAGGATGAAGAGCGAGAGGAAGAATCAAAAGAGATATTAATTTAGATAATTTCTAACAAGGGTAGGAAATCAAAGTTAGAAACCCCATCATATAATGAAATCTTAAACATAAAAGAACTCATTTCTTAGATTGTAGAGATGGAGAAATATTTCAATTTTGAATCGATAAAAGACTCAAAAGGTGAAGTTCATATATATGAAGCTAAAGGAGTATGCATCCTTGTGGTGGGACCATGTACAAATGAAAAAATAAGAAAAATAAAGGAAAATATTAATACATGGGAGAAAATGACCATGAAATTAAAGGTCAAATTACTCTCATCAGATTATTAATTGAGTCTTTTTAGGTGACTACAAAAATTAAGACAAAAGGACTTGAGTGTGAAAGATTACACTAAGGAATTCTATATGCTTACCATTTAGGTAAGTCACTTAGAAAATTATGAGGAGAATGTTTAGAAGTACATAAACATGATAAGAATAAGGGTGGTAGAAGAAGCCCACTAGTATACCTTAAAGATAAAGGAAAAGTTGTTGCATAGGAAAAAAAAATATGAAATGAAGAGGAAAATCCTCTTAAGAGAACAATTAAACAATGATAGAGGACAACATAAACAAAAAGAAGAAGCTAGTACTTCTCAAAGTGATTTCAGCCAAAGTACTTGGGAAAAAGATGCATTGCCAAGAGGACGAGGTGGATTTGGTAGAGGAAGGAGTAGAGGATTCACTAAAAAATGTTATAGATGTGGATAATTGGAAATTGGGCATTTGAATACCCTCATGTACAACAAACTTGTGGGCATGAAAATGAAACCCGTAACCAAGTTGTACAAGAAAATGAAGATAAAATTACTTCACCAAAGTACATGGAAGAACCAGAACAAGGAGAATCCTTTATGATAGAAAGGGTATTGTTGAAACAAACAAAGGAGGTCCATGAAATTGAGTAGAGAAGGATCCTGTTCAAAATGATTTACAATTATGGAGGGATATTTTGCAAGATGAATGTGGATAGTGAGAGTACATACAATATAGTGTATACAGAGATGGTAGAAAATCTTGGGTTGAAGAGTATGGAACACCCCAATCCATACAAGAAATCTTGATTGTAAAGGGGAAACCAAAATTTAGTTAGTGAATGGTGTTAAGTGGAATTTCAAATTGGATCTAACAAGGATGAGGTCTTATTTGATATTAGGCCTATGAATGTTTGTCATGTATTATTGGAAATATATAAGAGAAATACATTATGGTAGGGAGAACACCTACACTATTGAGAAGGATGGGAAGAGGTACACATTAAGTCCATTGAAAAACAAAGGGAAAGGGGTGGATAATAATACTATAATGTGCCTGGGTACAGAAAAACAATCCTTGAAGAATATGGAAGCATATTTTTCTTTCATTGCTAAACCCATAGAAAAAGGGATAGTGGACAAGATGGATGAAACCCCACATGAGGTTAAGAATATGTTGGAATAATATATAGATATTGTTTCAAAATATGGGTTACCGCTAGTAAGGAGCATGGGTCATCGCATGGATTTTAGTCTTGAATTGAGCTTACATGATAACCCGAAACCAATAGAAAATGAGAAGGAAAGGATAGAGATAAGCAAAAAAAAAAGCATGGCAAAGAGTCCAATGGTATAGGTCACTAGTAGAAGTGATGGTGAAGATGACGGTGTAGTAATTTCCACTACATATTATAAGAAAGAGAAGGAGAGAAGAAATGATAAAGAGATAGTAGAGGGAGATAAAATTTATTAGGTCATTAATGGTTATAGTAAAGACCATGTTGTTGAAGAATAGAGTGAGGATAAATATTTTGGGTATTTTGAAAAGCACACCATAGGTATTAGCTCCAATTTTATGATAAGAATAGGGTACAATGGTAAGGGATTAGGAAAATATGGGCAAGGTTTGAATATGCCCATAATTCCATATATAAGGCCAAGAAAATAAGGCCTTGGGTATACAGGTCAAGAAAAAAGTGATAAGACCAAATTTGTAATAAGAGAATGGTACAAGGAATGAGGGTTCAAGAATGGGTTGTTGTAGTTAGTATGGAAGATTTAGACATGTAGAAACTAGGTGTTGAAACCTACATCCATGTGAGAGTTATGGAGGACATGATCACTTCAAAAAGAAGGTGTTGGCACAAAGAGGAAGTCACCAACAAAGTGCATGTTGAGTGCAGTTATATGGACATGACACAATGGGACAAAGTGAAGACAATTTTGAGTGTATTCTATAAGAAGAGGCTTGTTCCTTAGAGTGATGCCAATACAAGATAATGAAGTTGGCCATGTGAAGATAACCAAGCTAGAGTGGTAATGTATTGGCAGAACAACTCATGGAACTTTTTCTCTTACCTAATGAGTATGATGCAAACATTAGATTACCTTGATAATAGTTGACAACAATTTATTAAACTATCAAACAAAAGGAAAAAAGACAAATGAAAGAGGAAATAATGTAAAAAGGTACATGATAGGAAGCGACTAGAAGAGGAAACAAAGAGGAAGAGAAAATCATGAAAGTGGAAAAAAAGGGAAGAAAATAAAAGGAAGTGATAGGAAGAGAGAAGAAAAATCATAAAGGAAGCAAAAAGAGAAATAAGGGATGGTGTATACAAGAATAAGAGAAGAAGATGAATCAAAAGAGGTGGAAGAAGGATTGAAGGAAGAGAGAGACTAGGCTAAGAGAGGAAGGCCAAACTGAGAGATAGGTAGCCAAAATTGGGATAGATTTAGTGTTGATACTAATAAATTTGTAACAACTAAGCAAGATTTAAACAATTAAATTATATTCCTATTATCTTCCTAATCCATCATATGTGTGTGTGAGTGTTATGTTTAGCAAAGAATGAATATATACTTTGTAAATTTTGGATGTGCATATTAGTAGGGTGTAGGATTGCAGTGTTTTTTGTATAGGAAATGTGAGCATCATTTGACTATTGTGACATGTGGAGAAAGAAACCAATATCATCTTAGCAAAGGTGGACATGGTTGTTCAATTCAAAAATTGAGGACATCGTAGGCACATAAAAGTACCATAGAGGCTCATGGGTGAGGAATATTTTAGGAATAAAAGAGTGCCATAGGGGTATCATGGAGGTTCATGGGTGAGAAATATTGAGGGCACAAAGGTATGCCATATAGAATTCTATCAAATGGAGGAAATAGTCATGAGACTAGAAGAATCATTCTTAGAAGGAAAGAACTATTATGATATTGGTTGATCCACCAACAAGAGGAAACCTTAACTATTGCTAGATAGAATATTGATTATAGTGCAAATTGAATCATTGTACAATTCAAATATCATACAATTGAATGGTGGGAATCATAAAATAAGAAATTTGTTGAAGAATTCAATTTATTATACAATAACACAATCATACAGTTTGAAATTTTGTACAAGTATTGAGTTGTTATTTGATAGGATATTGTCATACGATTATATTTTTATCCAAAGAATCAAATGTATAGAGGTGTGGTCATACAAATATGATTAGATTTTCTTTTTAGAGAGCAATAGTTCAAGTTTAGAATCTGATCTCTTACAAAGGTATAGAGAACTACAAATTTATCTTGAGTTATAGGTATACCTAGATGCAAAAAGCAATTAATAAGATAGATGGACGAAGTCTAGAGGTGAGAAGTGGTTCAAGAATTACCTACAATGGTTTAGGAAGAAAGGGAATATGGACAATCCATTTCTCGAGAAGGAGAGAAGATGCAAGGAATGATTCAAGTACTAATTCTAATTTCTTAGGACAATAGAGAGAGACACTAATCCATTATTTAGAACAAATACTTTTGGAGGAAGAAATATGGATTAAAATATTTTTATAGGTAGATCAAAGATTGAGAAGCTTAAGATAATTATCACTAGGAACTCAAAATAGAGAAGAAATATTGATTAGGTCACAACTACTAGAGAGTGAGCAGAGTAGAGGTAACTTGGAAAACTTGAGGATATTATTAGATCCTCCTAGTGGTCTATTGATACCAATACAAGGGAGGCATTTTGTTGGCCTCCCTATTAATGGCTCAAGAGGAAGAAATTTTCCTCATGCTATAGTAGGCTACAAGATCAACAAAACAGGTTTAAAGAACTATTCAATGATCAAGTACGAAATAATCAATGTTCACAAGATCATGGGTTTGGACTATCAAGGTTGTCTCATGATACATGTGGAATTCAAATAATTCATCTTAAATGATTAAGGAATCAAATAAATACTAGAAAACTAGGAGTTAGGCAATCCCAAACAAGGGAGATTTTCTTGAGAATAAGAGCGAGAACTATGGAATAGTTTTAGGGAAGACAAATTTTGAAACAAAAGTAAATTGCTAAGGATGACTCAATTTCTAAATCTAACAAGATTAAATATTATCAAAAAAGTGCCTAAGTAATATCATGATGGCAAGAACACTACAAGAGGTTGATATAATGTTCATAGGATGATAGAATGCCATCAAATTATCCATACAATGGAAGTTGACTATCAATATGATAGCATAATAATTAACCATATGAAAGATGGCAAGGAAGTAGGCTGATAAGATGTCAATAATGTCAAAGGTCATCAATATTTCAACAAAGTCAAAGGCCATCAATATATTGAAAATGTTAAAGGATGTTAGGATGTCAAAAATTTCAAAGGCCATCATTATGTTGGTATGATATAAAGAGATCATTTGTGTATTGATGGAGTGATGAGGAGTTGTCAGCAAAGGGACAAGATGAGGAATTGGTAGATAATAAGGACTAGGAGGAATACCATAAGGGAGGGTCATTAAACATATCAGTAGATGATAAAAGGAGATCATCTAGAAGAACCTTAAACCCAAGGTAACTATCCAAACAAGCAACATATGAAAGAAATGTATAGTGATTATGAGACAAGTGAAGCGAGTGGTTATCACAAAAGAGAAGATGATTCATTGGTAGACACAATGGAAATTCATGTTAGTGTCACTGTACGGTTCACAAAGAGAAGGTAACACATAGAAGGGACCATAATATGAATAATATAAATACTTGAGTGTACATATATATATATATATAATAACAATTATAAAAAGCAAAAAAATAAAATAAGAAAGAAAGTGAGAAAGTGTCGATAATTACATGCAAGGTGGCAACCATTCAAAAGTCAAAAGATAGAGTGGCATTTAGTTAAATTTGTATTTGGGTGACAACCAAATTATGGAAATAGTATAAATAGAGGTGAATAGGGAAAGGCATAGGCATAATGCAAGTGGAGTTGTAGAGAAGTGCATATGTCAAAGACACCTCAAGAGGTTTTTGATATTACAAACAATGGAAGGATGTCATTACTGAAAAGGATTTTAGACATGTAGGAACTACCTATGCATAAAAGAGAGAATAAAATAAGACATAGGATATAGGAGCCACATACATATAAAAGAAAACTAAAATATCTAAGTAATTCATAAAATTTATGTGCATAAAAAGTTGTAGTCAACAGGGTTATGCATAGCGGTGAATCATCGTTAATTTGTAAATATTAGGATTTTTGAAAATAGAAATTGGTTGAATATGGGGACCCTTGAAGGGGGCCCATTTGCCAAAAAATTTTGGGTCCAATTTTTTTTGGGTTGGCTTGCCCCACGTTGATAATAATTTCACCATTTTTATTTTAAATCGCCAACACTCCCACCTAAATCATGGACCTTTTTTGCCTTGAAATTATAAAAAAATTATTTATCCCACCAAATTCACCTCTTATACCAATATATATACCTAACACGACAATGATAATAATACATCTAAAACATTCAAATTCCTCAAAAAATGACTTGAAGCAATGATCGGTTGTAGAGGATTGTCTATCAATAAAAAAATTGATCAGTTGTAGAGAATTGTCTATCAACACATTTGTTGAGAATGTAGAGAAGTATTTATCAAAAAAATAGCCAAAATGTTGCAGATAAGTGTCAGGGGATTGTGTGTTGATAGAAAAGTTGATTGAATTTAGAGGATTGTTTATCGATATAAATGTCGATTGGTTGTAGAGGATTATTTGTTGACAAAAAAACCAATCAATTGCATAGTATTTTTTTTCGATAGAAAAATCGATCGGTTGTAGAGGACTATCTATATATAGATTTATTAATAAGTTGTCGAGAAGTGTCTATAGACATATTAGCCAATAGGTTTTAGAGAAGTGTTAGAGGATTATCTATCGACATAACAGTATATCAACTATAGAGAACTGTCTATTGATAGATTTATCGATTGGATGCAAAAAATAATCTATCAATAAAATTGCCAATCGATTGTAGATTGTGTGTCAAGGGTTGAAGGGGGATTTTTATAGAAACATAAGGCCTTGGAGGAGGGTGACAATCAACAAAGAAACTTTGTTTGGTAGTGGGAAAAGAAAGGAGTGGATCTTCAAAGTTGTAGTAAAGCAAGTTTTTGGAAGTGCTCCTAGGTAAAGTGCAAGCTTCCAAACATCTGAGTATGGTTGTTGTTTTGCTTTGAATCATCTCTAGCAATAGTTTTTCCTTTATACCTACTTATTGTTGTAGAAATGTGTGTTAGTCTCACAATGACACTGAGAGGGGGGGGTGAATCAGTGTAGCTCTTTATAACTTAAATCTTCAACTCTTAAAGCCAAAACAATGAAAACTTAAAACCAAATAAAGCAAGTATAACAAGAGAGCATCACACAACACAAGATGTACCGAGGTTCACCGATTTGGCTACTCCTCAAAAATGATTGTTTGGACTCCCATCCAAATCCAGCCTTTGCAAAGCACCAACTTTACAATCAATTTACCAGCACCCACTGGAAGGAGCACCAACCCTTGATTTACCAGCACCAACTGGAAGGAGCACCAACCCCTGATGCCAAGCACCAACTTGGACTTCAATTTTGAAACTAGAAGATTGACATAAAAATGCCTTCACTTTTACAAGACCCTGACTGGTCTATTGCTTACCCAACATCGCCCACAATTCACAAAACACACACCCTTCTCGCTCGCCTCTCGCTCGCCTCTCACTCTCTTCGCAAGATAAAATCCGCATATTAAATTCTCCAAGCAACACTCCTTTTATAACAATCCTTTCTCTTTGTAACTCCAGTTGTAACTCCTTTCATATTCTCATACGCCACTTGTCAATTGTAACTACTTCTTTATGTAACTCCTTTTGTTTATATTGAGAAGGCATTTCGTCAAACACGTCACATGCAAATAATTGACACCATATTCTCCTACCATGATTGTTCATTTTCTCGGTCATGACTGTTCATTTTCTCCTTCGATGACTATTCGTTTTCTCCTTCATGACTGTTCGTTTTCTCCTTGCATGACTGTTCGTTTTCTCTTTGCATGTCTGTTCATTTTCTCTTTGCATGACTGTTCGTTTTCTCCTTGATGACTGTTCATTTTCTCTTTGCATGTCTGTTCATTTTCTCCTTCGATGACTGTTCGTTTTCTCCTTCATGATGTTCGTTTTCTCCTTGCATGACTGTTCATTTTCTCTTTGCATGTCTGTTCATTTTCTCTTTGCATGACTGTTCGTTTTCTCCTTGATGACTATTCGTTTTCTCTTTGCATGTCTGTTCATTTTCTCTTTGCATGACTGTTCATTTTCTCTTTCCCTTATGCATGCATGTGTTTTGGTTTCCAAAAAAGGCTTTTCATTTCTATTTTGAGGCCCTTCTTGAGTCACGAAAATGCGACATGTCGCGATATCATGACACTTTTGTTTCTCTGCCTACCTGCCCTTTTTGAGTCGCGAAAATGCGACATGTCGCGATATCGTGACACTTTTGTTTCTCTGCCTGCCTGCCCTTTTTGAGTCGCGAAAATGCGACATGTCGCGATATCGTGACACTTTTTCTTTCTCTGCCTGCCTGCCCTTTTTGAGTCGCAAAAATGCGACATGTCGCGATATCGCGACACTTTTTCTTTCTCTGCTGTCTGCCCTTTTTGAGTCACGAAAATGCGACATGTCGCGATATCGCGACACTTTTTCCTTCTTGCTCTTTCTCCTTGCTTTGGCCCATGAAAATACATGTCGCGATATCGCGACACTTTTTCTCCTTGCTCTTTCTCTTTGCTTTGGCCCGCGAAAATACAACATGTCGCGATATCACGACACTTTTTCTCCTTGCTCTTTCTCTTTGCTTTGGCCCACGAAAATACATGTCACGATATCGCGACACTTTTTCTCCTTGCTCTTTCTCTTTGCTTTGGCCCGCGAAAATACAACATGTCGCGATATCGCGACACTTTTTCTCCTTGCTCTTTCTCTTTGCTTTGGCCCGCGAAAATACAACATGTCGCGATATCGTGACACTTTTTTCTCCTTGCTCTTTCTCTTTGCTTTGGCCCGCGAAAATGCAACATGTCGCGATATCGCGACACTTTTTTCCCTTTGCTTTTTCGCTTCTCTTTTGGCCGCGAAAATGCAACATGTCGCGATATCGTGACACTTTTTTCTCTTTGCTTTTTCGCTTCTCTTTTGGCCACGAAAATGCAACATGTCGCGATATCGCGACACTTTTTTCTCCTTGCTTTTTCGCTTCTCTTTTGGCCATGAAAATGCAACATGTCGCGATATCGCGACACTTTTTTTCTTTGCGGTGTTTTGCTTTTTCTTTGATCTTTAGCATATGGGCCACTTCGGTCTTCTTGGAAAACCTGTAACAACTTCACCCAAACATGGGAAACATCCTCATAAGCATTTAACATCACTGTACATACTCTGAATAACCTCTGAACTCCTGTCCACTGCATCAACCGATCTATCTGACTGTGTTGACAACAATGACAATATTGTCGCTGCACCTTGCTCAACAATCTCCCCCTTTGGAATTGTTGGCAACACACGTGCAATTTCTTGTAACTCTTCTCCCCCTTTGACAACAATATCAAAGGGCTGTCTGCAAACTCCCCCTGAGTCCATGCACAACATTCTCGGGCAAAAATTATTACACTTAGCAAAAATCACAAACATGAGCAAAAAGATAAACAAATACACAAATGCTCCCCCCGAGAATGTGGTCCCGATAGCTAGTCAATTCTTGGGAAGCGTGACCACTCCCAATTTATTGCGAAGGTACTCAAAGACTTCCTTGGGCAATGGTTTTGTGAAGATATCCGCTACTTGCTCTATTGTTGGAACAAAATCCAACTTAACCTCACCTTCCGCAACTTTCTCCTTCAAAAAGTGATACCGGATAGCAATATGTTTTGTGCGAGAATGCATAACCGGATTCTTTGAGATGTTAATGGCAGGTGTTATCACACTTAACTGAAATTGGCTCACTGAAGTTAATACCAAGATATTTTAGGGTTTGTTTCATCCATAATACCTGCGTACAACACATCGTTGCAATATATTCTGCCTCTACTGTGGATAAGGAGACTGACTCTTGTTTCTTACTATGCCACGTGACCAACTTGTCTCCAAGATAGAATGCACCTCCACTGGTACTCTTTCTATCATCTACACATCCTACCCAATCTGCATCTGAATACGTAATAAGGGTGAAGTCCTTACCTTTCGGATACCATAACCCCTTTTTTCAATTATATTTAATATAATCCATAACTTTGAACAATGGTAGTAAGAACCATCAAAAGTACAACACTGACATATAGCAATACTACAAATGGTGACAACTCTCAATTTAATCACCACCCTTCACGGTACCTCCACAAACAACTACATGAACTGAAACACACTTTGACAACTATACGACAACTCCCCCTGACTACTTGCCTTTCATCCTCAGATAACCAAACAAATACATAGGAGCATTAAAATAAAACTTTAAGATTGCTCCCCCTGAGGATGTGCTACCCGGAGTTGCTTAGTGCAATAGAGGAGTAGTCTCCTTCAGTCCAAGGAGACACGATTTCCTTTCTTCTTTCTTTCTCCACTCTGGTTTGATTACAATTTTGGGCTCTTGTTTTGACTTTTCTTTTTCAGTAGCTTGTGCATGTTTTTTGGGAACTTTTCTATTTTGTCTCATTCCATTTGGTTGAAATTTTCTTCCCTGAAATTGATTTGATGCAAATGTACTTCGACAATTTCTTGCAATGTGCCCAAAATTATGACAGTTATAACATTCTACTGCATAATCCATCAAAGGTGAAAAAACATTTCTCTTGGTAAAATTCCTTGGTCCTACATTATACTTGCAATCTGAAATCTTATGTCCATAACCATTGCATTTAAAACAGTAACCAAAAAAGAGATGATTGAACCTGGGTGATGGTCTTTGCCATGTTGTCGTAGGAGTCATAAATCTTCTTCTTCCTTGATGTGTGACATTGGTGAATCCATCATTGTCAATTCTCCTTTCGTGCCTTGCATTATTGCTTTCTTTTGCATGAGTCAATTTTTCTTGATCAATCTGTTTCTTATCTTCATTCTTTGATCCATTTGATGATTCTCCTTCGTCAAAGCCCAAACCAAATTTGATGCCTGTAGTCCTTTGGTTATTTATGATCTTATCCAGCTTCATAGAACTTTCTTCACGTTTGTGATAACAACTAATTTTACGATTCATCTCTTCTATCTGCATCCTTAAACCAACAGTCTCTTCTTCTAGCTTGTTGCAATAATCTATTTTTATGGTTATTTGCACTTCGAGATCTTCAGATATTTTCTTGGATTCTTCTATCTGTACTTTCAAACTGGTTATGATTTCATTTGCATCCTCAAGCTTTCTTGAAATTTTCTTATTCTTTTTTCTTTCTATCTTCAATTCATCCAGAGCTGCAATTAGTTCCTCTTTCAAATTTACTTCTGCATCAATTTCTTCTTCATCACATTCCTGTTCTTTTTCTATTTTTTCTTCTTTGAGTGCCATGAAAAGAGCTTCACCTGTTTCCTTTTCAGAATCCTCACCGCAGCTGTCTTCTGATGAACTGACATTCTTGGAGATGAAACTTTTCTTCTTGAAGTTGTCTTTTCTGAAATTTGTTTTGTTCTTCCAGTCACTTCTTTCTTGGTGCGATCCTTCATCAATTTTGTTCTTCTCATTAAGTGGACATTTAACTACAAAATGCCCAACGCCTCCACAATTGAAACATTTAAACGGTAACTTTCCTCTGTATTTTCCTTTTCCCCTTTTTAGTTTTCGAACAAAGTTTGCTTCCATTTCATCTGATGTCTCTTCTTCCTCGGATTCTTGTTTTGCTTTCATATTTTTATGGGCTTTAAAAGTAGCTTCTCTGTCTATGGGTTTAGATTTTCCTATTCTCATCTCATATGCAATCAAAGAACCATGCATCTCATCCATACTAAAAGAATTTAGATCTTTAGCTTCTTCTATAGCTGAAACTTTAGAATCAAATCTTTGGGGAAGAGATCTTAATACCTTTTTCACGATGACAGAATCTTCGATTTCCTCGTCGAGTCCTCTAATCGCATTAATGACTTCATTAACTCTCAGCATATATGCCTCTATGTTCTCATCGTCATTCATCTTTAATACTTCGAACTGAGCTCGATGTGTTTGTAACTTGGCCTCCTTGATCTTATCGTCTCCTTCATGAATGCTCCTCAGTTTGTCCCATATTTCTTTTGCCATTTTACAACTCATAATTTTTACTAGTTCCTTGTCCACTAATCCGCACATGATAGCATTCTTTGCTTTTGAGTTATTCTCAAACAATTTCTTATCGACAAGATCGGTTGGAGAAGTGGTGGGTATTGTGTATCCACTATCTACTGAATCCCAAATGTCGTATCCCAAAGCACAAAGATATGTCTGCATCCTGAGTCTCCAAAATGTGTAATTAGTTTCATCCAACAATGGTGCTTTGTTTGATGAGAAGCCTTCACCACCTGCCATTGTGTCACTTCCAAGATCACCCTAGCCGGTTAAGCTTGTTCAGGAACCTCGCTCTGATACCAATTGTTAGTCTCACAATGACACTGAGAGGGGGGTGAATCAGTGTAGCTCTTTATAACTTAAATCTTCAACTCTTAAAGCCAAAACAATGAAAACTTAAAACCAAATAAAGCAAGTATAACAAGAGAGCATCACACAACACAAGATGTACCGAGGTTCACCGATTTGGCTACTCCTCAAAAATGACTGTTTGGACTCCCATCCAAATCCAGCCTTTGCAAAGCACCAACTTTACAATCAATTTACCAGCACCCACTGGAAGGAGCACCAACCCCTGATTTACCAGCACCAACTGGAAGGAGCACCAACCCCTGATGCCAAGCACCAACTTGGACTTCAATTTTGAAACTAGAAGATTGACATAAAAATGCCTTCACTTTTACAAGACCCTGACTGGTCTATTGCTTACCCAACATCACCCACAATTCACAAAACACACACCCTTCTCGCTCGCCTCTCGCTCTCCTCTCGCTCTCTTCGCAAGATAAAATCCACACATTAAATTCTCCAAGCAACACTCCTTTTATAACAATCCTTTCTCTTTGTAACTCCAGTTGTAACTCCTTTCATATTCTCATACGCCACTTGTCAATTGTAACTACTTCTTTATGTAACTCCTTTTGTTTATTTTGAGAAGGCATTTCGTCAAACACGTCACATGCAAATAATTGACACCATATTCTCCTACCATGATTATTCATTTTCTCGGTCATGACTGTTCATTTTCTCCTTCGATGACTGTTCATTTTCTCCTTCATGACTGTTCATTTTCTCCTTGCATGACTGTTCGTTTTCTCTTTGCATGTCTATTCATTTTCTCTTTGCATGACTGTTCATTTTCTCCTTGATGACTGTTCATTTTCTCTTTGCATGTCTGTTCGTTTTCTCTTTGCATGACTGTTCATTTTCTCTTTGCATGTTGTTTTCTTGATGTTTTTTTCTTTTCTTTTGCATGTCTATTCATTTTCTCTTTGCATGACTGTTCATTTTCTCTTTCCCTTATGCATGCATGTGTTTTGGTTTCCAAAAAAGGCTTTTCATTTCTATTTTGAGGCCCTTCTTGAGTCATGAAAATGCGACATGTCACGATATCGTGACACTTTTGTTTCTCTACCTGCCTGCCCTTTTTGAGTCGCAAAATGTGACATGTCATGATATCATGACACTTTTGTTTCTCTCGTCTCACTTGCCCTTTTTGAGTCGCGAAAATGCGACATGTCGCGATATCGCGACACTTTTTCTTTCTCTTCCTGCCTGCCCTTTTTGAGTCACAAAAATGCGACATGTCGCGATATCACGACACTTTTTCCTTCTCTGCTCTTTCTCCTTGCTTTGAGTCACGAAAATGCGACATGTCGCGATATCGTGACACTTTTTCTCCTTGCTCTTTCTCTTTGCTTTGGCCCGTGAAAATACATGTCGCGATATCACGACACTTTTTCTCCTTGCTCTTTCTCTTTGCTTTGGCCCACGAAAATACATGTCGCGATATCGCGACACTTTTTCTCCTTGCTCTTTCTCTTTGCTTTGGCCCGTGAAAATACAACATGTCGCGATATCGCGACACTTTTTCTCCTTGCTCTTTCTCTTTGCTTTGGCCCACGAAAATACAACATGTCGCGATATCGCGACACTTTTTCTCCTTGCTCTTTCTCTTTGCTTTGGCCCACGAAAATACAACATGTCACGATATCGCGACACTTTTTTCTCCTTGCTCTTTCTCTTTGCTTTGGCCCGCAAAAATACAACATGTCGCGATATCGCGACACTTTTTTCTCCTTGCTCTTTCTCTTTTCTTTGGACCGCGAAAATGCAACATGTCGCGATATCGCGACACTTTTTTCCCTTTGCTTTTTCGCTTCTCTTTTGGCCGCGAAAATGCAACATGTCGCGATATCGCGACACTTTTTCCTCCTTGCTTTTTCGCTTCTCTTTTGGCCTCGAAAATGCAACATGTCGCGATATCGCGACACTTTTTTCTCTTTGCTTTTTCGCTTCTCTTTTGGCCACGAAAATGCAACATGTCGTGATATCACTTTTTTTCTTGATGCGGTGTTTTGCTTTTTCTTTGATCTTTAGCATATGGGCCACTTCGGTCTTCTTGGACAACCTATAACAACTTCACCCAAACATAAAAAACATCCTCATAAGCATTTAACATCACTGTACATACTCTGAATAACCTCTGAACTCCTGTCCACTGCATCAACCGATCTATCTGACTATGTTGACAACAATGACAATATTGTCGCTGCACCTTGCTCAACAATGTGGTTTGGAGGTATTATTGTAGGGAAGACCTATTCCATACCCTCTGTAGTAGAATTTTAGATGCCTTAGCTTGTGTGTTGGTTGTCTTGCTTAAGACCATTTTTTTGGGTTGTTTTGTAACCTTTTCTGGTGTGTTACAATAGACTTTATTTAGAATTGAGATATAGACCTATTATTTTAGTTTGTTACAATAGACTTTATTTATAATTGATATATAGACATATTATTTTAGTTTGGATCCTATGGTAGTTGCAATGACATTAGACATCAAGTTGTGTACTTATAGTTAAGGTTGGCCTTGGTGGAGTGCAAGGTCTTTTGTTAGTGTTGGGTTTGGAATGTTATATTGGATTGTTGTATTCTTTCATTGTTTTTTTGTTGAGTGATAGTTTCTTGTTTTCCAAATCTTATTCCTTTAGTTTCATAGGTAATGTAGATGCACTATCTACAACTATGATATCCAAGTATCCATGTCATCTTGTAGTGTTTTAGGAGCATTTCTTGTTGTTAGAGCTTACTTCATGTGTGTTAGAGTAAGTTTTTGTAGTGTTGCATTATTTTTTTACTATTCCTAAAGTGCACAGGTAAAGGTCATGGTATAGGAGAACATAGGTTCGTCCTCATAGATGCTTAATGCCATGATAGTTTAACCTTGGTTTCTTTGAAGGAAGGCTTTAAATTTATGCTTTTAATTTTATGATTGGCTTTCTAAGAATTATTGCTTGCTACTTATATTATGGAATTGAATAATGTAGAATGCAAATGTTAAAGTGTTATTTGATGAGAAGTTTAATGATGAGCATTTAGTTGGAAGTAAGCATCATTATGGTTAGTTTTCAATGTTGTGCATATTAGGTTGCACTTTATAGTTCATAGAAAAATCTAAAATTATATTGATGTTTCTGATTTTGATTAATTAAGGAGATGTTAATTAGCTTTTTACAAATTATGTATTAATTAGCCATTGTCTGAGAAGGGTCATTTGAGGTGAAAATTTAAAGAGATACCATCAAAGGAAGTGTTTTGAATACTATGGAAGATTTGACCATCTAAAAACCATGTCATTTGCACAAGTGATTGTGCCATTTGACTAGAAGCCATTTTCAGAAGAGGAGGTGCCATTATAAATGTTAGGTAGTGTCATCGTAGACATTAAGTAGCATTATCATGAGCAAGTGAAGAGCATTTTATGAGATTTGGATAGGCATCATCTAAAGGAGGAGGCTAACTGGGAGATTGTGCACATTGACATAAAATAAAATTATCATCATTAAATAAGGAAGTCATAAGAGTCTCTATTAGAATAATGAATAAGGCATCAATAAAGAGCACATTCATGAACAAGTGAATCAAAGTACAATTCTAATATGGGAAGGATTCGAGAGAGGTAATCTTAGCATTGAGAAGAGAGTATTCCAAAATAAATAGGAAGGGATGTCAAAAAAAATGAAAAGGAGAAGGTACCCCTAAGAGATATAACTTGGACACTCCATAAACAAAAATTGTCAAATATGACGAGAAAGATCCCCTAAGCATCATGAGTTATGAAAAAAGTTGTAGGAAGCAGGAGTTAATTTCATCATGCAAGTACCAAACTTTGATAAGGGATTTTTCAAAGATTACCTACCATAGATGTTGAAGGCCTATAAGCCAAAGTAAAACACAAGCAAAGTGCAAGTGGAAAATCAATAATTAACTGATGTTGTTCTACAAGAATATTTAGGAGAATGTTTGGACTACCAAACCAAAGAACTCTGATAGTGAAGGACATAGGGGATTGTAGTTGGAGGAGGAAGTTAATTCAAAGTGTAATAACTTTGTATAAGGATGAGGATCAAAAATTGTTATCACATTGAAACAGAGGAGTTAAGTAGCACCAGTTGAAAAATAAAGGGCTATAGTGTATCATGATTATGATAATGGTAATATTATTTGGAGAATAGAGGGCTTATGAGTTACCCATATGGTTGCTATTGTATATGCAAGGAATTGAAAAGGGTGAAGCTTACTACTGGGCATTTTACATTTTGTTTCACATCAGATCTTTCTTGATGCATAATATGAAGAAATTCTCTATGGTATTCATTTTATTATTTGCTATTGAATTTTGCATCATAGGATAAAGTAGAAATTCCTAGATTGGATCCTCCAAGATAATTGTTAGAATTAGCACCAATAGTATTGAGGTGGAAAAATGCACAACCTTAGGAAAATAAGAATACTTCAAATAAAATAATAAAGTAGATATTTATATGGGAGATGCTACTTGATGAACCTTTTGGAATTTTAGAGGAGGAGGAATCACAACCTAAGCAAGAACTAGTCTAGAAGAAGATAAGAAATTTATGCAACCAAAGCAATTATAATCTCCATAAAATATTACAGTCCAATATATTACAATAGAACAAGTTGCTCCAGGATAAGCTATGGTGGAAATAAATTACACAATGCAATAAAACCTAGAGGAAGAGCACTAGAAAATAGAAGAAATTTCAAGAGTTATCGAGGATGAAGCTATAGTTGGACAACAATAGGACTGGGATTTTTAAGTAGATGAGCCCATAGATAAATAAGAAAAGGAGGGAAGTGGGGATGTATAGATCATAGTAACTAATTTTTTGATAAAAAATTAGTGGACAGATCCTATGGCATCACCTCTAGTGCATGGAGAGCCATGTTTCAAAGTAATATCTATAACATAGGAGGTGAAAACTTGAAGGCCAATCATACCTATTAAGATACCAAAAAAATAGATTCTAATTGCACTAGGAAAGAAAATAGAAAAGGGGAAGGAGAGAGTAAAATTTAGAATCATACCCAGGTGTTGTAGGTGAGTTGGAGAGGAGAGGGCAATCCTCCAAGGGAGGTCCCAGGTTCGAATCTCCACCCTACCAAAAATCTGAATTGGGTATCCAAAATCCAATTGATAATGTTGGTGCGGATAGGGTCGGGTGCGACTCTCGGGTGACTTTGAGAGTGTAGAACCCCCTGTTCGTGGTCTCTCAGACCAAGGTAGCCCCACAAGGGGTTTTTCGCTTAAAAAAAAAAAAAAGAATCATGAGATAGTGAGCTCTCTTCAAAAGGTGAAGTGTTTTGAGGGAGAGAAACCTAATGGAAGCGTATATTGACTAAGAAATTTGAGCAAATGATGATTGAGCAAAAATTAGTGAAGAAACAAATTAATCTATTAGGAAAGGGATAAGAGCATGTACCAGAAGCTACAAAAAATAACAAGACATAGGATGATCTTAATGAGCATGTGATTATTGAAGTGCCAAATTTAAGGTAAACACTAGATTTGGGAGAACACATTAATGCATAATTCAATACCTATATCACCAAGATTTCTAGTGTTATTGATAGATTAAATCTTAAATTTTAGATAGGGTATATTGAAAAGTGGAAACTGTTGATAAGCAACACACCCCCACTGAAAAATGAGATTCCATCCTTAGAAAATTATGAACTTCCATTTTTGCAGCAGGGACCCTCTTGGTCATTTTCAGTTTTAAATCCATATTTTGCTTGCCTCCTTTTTAAAGTTGTGCTTTTTCTTGCATTCTAGCCGTGTTATCCAAGAATTCACTTTTTACATGCTAGAATCATTCATGCACAAGAAAATCTTGCACCGGTACCGAGAAAATCCAGTAAAACAGTTGCATAATTCACTGAAAAATCAAACTTTCCATTTTTGGTAGTGTCGCGATATCGCGACACTTCCATTTTTCGAAAATGTCACGATATCGCGACAGGTAAGTCAAAATGCAGCTAAGTGCCAGAAAGGTCGCGATTTTGCGACATGTCGCGAAATCGCGACGCTTTTTGGGAGAGAGAAGCAAGCTGTACGGAGAGCGCGATTTTGCGACATGTCGCGAAATCGCGACATGTCGTATTTTCACGCAGGAGAGAGAAAATGGGCTGCAGGATGAAAAATCGGCTAAGTCAGAAACATGTTCCAAAATCGCGGTCAACGCGGTCAACGCATGCAGGTTAGGGAACTGTCGCGATATCGCGACGTGTTCTAAAATCGCGGCTGAAAATCAAGAAGCGTACGGAGGCCAGGAAGGGTCGCGATTTCGCGACATGTCGCGAAATCGCGACATGTCGCGCTTTCGCGGCCGACGAGGGAGGAAGTTGCCGATGCTCAGCGAGGTCGCGATTTCGCGACATGTCGCGAAATCGCGACATGTCGCAGAATCGCGTAGGAGAGAGAAAGTCATAGTTGACCTGAAAGTGCATTCCGACGGGAAACGAAGGCTTCCTGGGGTAGCGACACGTGTCAAAGCGTGAATGGGACAAACATAAGCCGACATGCAAGCTTATTTTGCGGATTTAATCTGTTTTTAATGTTTTAAGCTTCTGATTTAATTAAAATGCTAATCTAATGCATCTTTTTGTCTTTCATGCAGGATTCCACCCGGCACTTACGGACAACCGGGAAAGACCATAAAGGCGAAGATAAAGTGCGGATTTAGTCAAGGACCGCCATGCTAGGAGAGAAGCTCGCGGTGAGAGCATTCAACAACAAATTTATTGCAGACTTGATAGCATGAAGACCATTTCAACTTCGGGATGGATTTGCGGAGATCGAATTGATGGAGAAGTGGTGACTCATCCGGCTCACCAGCAGACTTAATGAAAGCATTTATTTGCAGCTGCGAATGAATGCAAGTTGCATTTTATTTTATCTTCTCCATTTATGGCAACTGATCGTACGTATTTGCCGAAGGGTTAAGTTCTATTCGGACTTTGATTTTTAAATGGATTTTTATTGTAAAACCCGGGTCCTAGGGTTTAAGTGCGATAAGATTTAGGGTTTGAGCAAGATATTTTGGAAAAGATCGTGGTCCTGTCCCGAGTCTATAAATACAAATTCTAAATGTAATCGCAGGAGGCGGAGACTTAGAAATAAAGGCTTATAAGCAATTTCTTGCAAATTTTGTGAAATCCTTTGTTTCCGGACTTGGAGTTGATGTGCTTTAGCTTTTCTCGTGATAGCATGGCCAGGAGCCTAATCTTTTGCAGAGTGTGATAAGTGTATTTTCTTTTGTTATCCGTTCCATTTAAAGTTTGTTAGATATATGTCGTAGAATCCGCCATTGTCAAGATTAAATATGTCGTTAGGCTTCAGCTTGTTCTATTGTCTCGCTAGGGGAAATTACAGATTTGAGGTGTAAGTTTGTTCTAATTGCTCTGTCTTCACCGTGCGAGCTAGGTCGCCGGTGAAAGATACCGCTTTAACCACCTGCCCTTGGATTTATGATTTTCTCGCTAGATCCGTTTCACTCGCCTTGTGCTCTTAGTTGAAAGTGATCTTAGACCGACCGGACACTTTCTTCTCGGGATTTGTTCTCGTTGTGAAGTCGATAGCATAGATAAGATTGATAGTTTGGGTTTACAATTGATGTTTGATAAACTTCTCTTTCTCGCCTCTACCCTACCCTCTCTTTGCTTTCCGTGAATGATCCATTTTTATTTTCTTTGTTTGCCTTTTATTTAAATCACGACCCATGAGAGCTAGATCAAAGAATTCAAGTCAAATCCGATTGTCAACAACTTTTGCAACTACCGAACAAGTTCAGGAACCCCCCGTAAGGTAACAAGAGCATCCATATCGAAATCTATTCCAGAAGTGGAAAAGAGTGAATTGCCATTCGACCCAACTCTGTAACTCGCACCTTGGATAACCAACTAGATCCTAAAGATGAGTGGGATCAGTCCCGTGGGTGTCTCCGGAGCTTTCCTTGCCTTCATCCCTTTTTTCCCGGGTGTGCATGAAAGCCGGGCCAACACCTAATTGGCGCTAGAAGGAGGGCCACGGAACATCCGCTCTTAGTGCACTTGAGTTGAGAAATCCGACCGTATGTGGAACTCGTAAAGCCGTATTTTATCCAAAGTCTCGGTAGCCAATTTTCCCTCCTCCTCGCCCAACACCTAATTGGCGCTAGAAGGAGGGCATGAACTCGGCTCAAGTATTGTAAGGGCATAACAAAGCAACATTTGAAGGACCCACAATGAACTCCTGACAGCTTTTTAAATTGTCGACATGCTTTTAAATTGTCGGTGCGCTTTTAAATTGTCGATGCAGTTTTTAAATTGTCAGTGCGCTTTTTGAAAGTTGTCAGTGCAGTTTTTGAAATTGCCAGAGAAGGCCTTAAGTTCAGTGGTTTGTTAAGAACAGTTCTATCATCACTTGCGCTTATCCAATTACAAATCGTAACATCACCGTCGACCAAGTATTAATGGCAAATTGGTTGGGCTCCACCGCTTTGAACATTCCGGGTATAGCCCATGACCTGCCCAGAAGTCCATAAAGGTATCTCCCCAGGTACAAACATGATGGGACAAGAACTGCAGAAGAACATCCGCTAGCTTTTAAAAATGCTTTAAAATTGTTAAATATACAAAGATGAAGATGTTGCCTCGCAGATTGTTCCCGTTCACTCTCCAGGAGGGAGCTTATGACTCGGTTTTTAAACCTCACCAAAGAATTCCATTACTAGTCGGGATGATCTAGAGAAAGCTTTTATATCACACTTCGGTGAAGTGATAGATCCCAAGCATTTTATATCAAGCAATTTTCCAAGGATCAAGAGAGAGTCGGGAGAAACTGCCGTGTCTTTCAATATGAGGTTCCAAAGAGCTTACGGTAGAATGACCGGCCATTACATCCCAAATGCAAATCTGGCCTTAGAAATCTACAAGAATGCATTGGATTCGGTGACCTCTATTTTCCTCAAGAGAGATATTAATATTACAACTCCGGCAGGGCTTATAAAGAAGCCTTAATTCTTGAAAGACAGCTTAGGGCCTCAAATTTTGAGCAGCCCTTTGATATCCTATGTTACACAAAACATGCCTGTTCCAGACCCCATTCCACATCATGAGTTAGTGCCAACATGTCATGCTCTACCCAAGGAGACTCCGTTAACTGTGACATCCACTAAGCATGTGCAAAATACAGAGAAAAGTTCCGACAAATTCAAAGTGCAGTGCTTGAACCGAACAGCTTGTGATCTCGGCACCACCCAAATCAAGTTTTTCCCCGGTGAGTTAAATTTTCCTCGGAAATCAAAGAAATATTGATCTTTCTAGTTCACCCAAAAATAGTACAACCAGGGTTTCATATTCTGTCACTTTTCCCGAAGAGACAGAAAGTCTTGTACAGACTTCTGTGGATGAAATGCAAGATTTTCAACAGTTCAAAATGGACAGTTATGACTTGAAATGTGAGAGTCCATAACTTAATAATGATCCTTCCTCATCGTAGGATGATGAAAGTGAGATTCAATCTCACTATGCGTAAGTAATCGAGGAGGATAGCATCATTGAGGATATGAGGGAACTTAAAGCCGACATCACCCTCTATGAACCGCCTCGCATTGTTGGACAAAACATTAACTTGATTGAGGCTTACTCTGGACCACCCGTTGAATTTCAAGAAAAGGAGGAAAAGATGGTAAATATGAATGTGGTCACCAACTTGGAATTGATGAACTGTCTCAACATAAGCCCGCAACTTCCGAACATAATGTCAAAGAGGAGGCTATAAACCGTGTTGATGCAGATATTGGAGTTTATGATTTGGCAACCGAAAAGGTGAGAACAATTCATAGCCCTAATCAATAACAACAATGATGTTTGGACATTGCACATTGATGAGGTTAAGTCTAAGCAAGGCTCGGGTGAAAAGGAAAATTGTAAGCATTCTCGCTAGAGGGATAAAAATTGAAGTCCCGGATATTGAAGTAGTGCAAGGAACCACAAAATGTTCAAGTTGTTAAGAACCAGGGCATACAGATAAAACATGATTTCTTTCAGCTTGTCACATCATTTTGAAAATGTGGTGGTCTCGGGTCCGTCAAGGTTTTAAAGTATTTGATCCCGGGGGTTTTTTACATTCAAATTCTTTTGAAAGAACTCGCAAACCCTTTAATTAGAAGCATAAACATGTTATCATATGATTTGTTATTATATGATTTGTTTAATTTGAAGGAGTTGCAGATTTGTTTTTCAAATGGGACAGGAAGACAAGAAACCCAAGTCTTTCCCGGATAGCAAATTTTTGAAGCACGAGCTGGAGTGCATTTCGTCATCAGGACTTGAAAGGTAATTTTTTTTAAATTACTTGCATGGTCAAAATTTTTTAAAGCACCATTTCTCTCGCTTTCCCAACTCGCCGCATTTTTTGAGTATGAAGGGAAGTTGTAACATATGTATGCATTGTAAATAAGCTTTTAAGTTTTTCATTTTTATTTCTTTGTCATTGCAGTTTTTATTTCAATGTCTCGTGCAGTTTTAATCTGCTTCGTTTAATTTTAATGCTCATCAGCTTTAATTTATTTGTTTTTCGCTTTATTTCTTTGTCGTTTTATTTATTTTTTTTTTTTCTTTTTATTTTTTTTTTTCTTTATTTCTTTGTCGCTGCGCTTTATTTTTAAATGTCTCGTATAGATGTAGCTTTTTCGCTTTTCTTTAGTTGTTTTTCGCTTTTAGCTTGTGCAGTTTATTTCTTTTGTCGTTGCTTTTTATTTCCTTTCTTTGTCTTTTTTATTTTAGCTTGCTTTTATTTTAGTCTCGTATAGCTCTTTTCTTTATTGCATTTCTTTTTCTTTGTCGTTCGTACGATTAGATTGCAGTTTATTTTATTTCGATTGTGATTTAGCTTTGTAGCTTCAATAATTTTTATTTGCTTCAGTTCTTTTAGTTTATTTCTTTTATTGCCTGTACAGTTTTTATTTTCTTCCCTGCTTTTCCTTTTCTTTGTTGTCTGTACAGTCTTCAGTTTTAGTTTTAGTCTTAGTTGCTTGTGCAGTTTTATTTGCAGTCTGTGCAGTTTTTATTCTTTTTGCTTTAGAAGCCTGTGCCTGTCCTTGGAAGCCTGTACAAAGTCCTTTGGCTTCTAAATATTCTCGTCTTTTAACCTCTCGCCCGAGCAATCAATGAAAAGTCACCGCTAAAAAATTGTTTTATTCTTAGTCGATAAATCCTCAATCCAAGTGCCTCCCCATTCTCGCTCATTATTCTAATTGAGATAGTCTCGCTTGCACTAAACCGTGGAACTATTTTGTTATCCAGGATGAAGGTAGAGAGATGATTGGATCTTGTGTCTTACTTGCCACAGCTTGTTTTAATGATAGAAAAACTATTATGTCGTTTAGTTGGAGGAACTCCCTGGGAATCCAAGAAAAGTCGAGTTATAAGAGGGGACTATGGTTCATGCAATTATTTGGGTGTCACCGGAGGCTATCAATGCCTAGACTGAAATAGTTCCATATTGATCAAATATTAAAAGAAAATTGTAATTTCTCTAAGGTCTTCCAGATAGTGATATATTTCAAAAAGAAGAGAGATAAAAAAAAGAGAGATAAGAAAAAAAAAGAAAAAAAAAAAAAAAGAGTTATATGATCAAAAGAGGCAGCCAATATTAGATTCTGCCCTACAGTTGTAAATTGGGTCGTGTAAATCTAAAGGGTAACTCTGTCTAGGCTGTAAAAAGCTAAACTAGTAAACATAGCTCTACTCGGTTTCCCCATTTACAATCTAGAAAAGTTGATTAATCCAAGTTTATCATTCAATTCACTCATCCTTGAAGAAAGTTCTATACCTTTGTAATTGCACATCGTAAATCTTCCTTGAAGTAATCCAACCTAAGTATGTCCTTGGGAAATTTTAACAATTGGCAGCTAGTAGTCAATTTATTGTGAAGAATGTCCGTGGCAAGGCATGATGCATGGTCTTTTTGTTTTGAAACCGTAGTCTTGGGTTCTAAAATAGTGCTACTATTTTACCCGCAGATATCGCCATTTGTTGATAAGCAACACACCCCCACTGAAAAATGAGATTCCATCCTTAGAAAATTCTGAACTTTCATTTTTTGAAGCAGGGACCCTCTTGGTCATTTTCAGTTTTAAATCCATATTTTGCTTGCCTCCTTTTTAAAGTTGTGCTTTTTCTTGCATTCTAGCTGTGTTATCCAAGAATTCACTTTTTACATGCTAGAATCATTCATGCACAAGAAAATCTTGCACCGGTACCGAGAAAAATCCGTAAAACAGTTGCATAATTCACTGAAAAATCAAACTTTCCATTTTTGGTAGTGTCGCGATATCGCGACACTTCCATTTTCGGAAATGTCGCGATATCGCGACGGTAAGTCAAAATGCAGCTAAGTGCGTAAAGGTCGCGATTTCGCGACATGTCGCGAAATCGCGACAGTTTTTGGGAGAGAGAAGCAAGCTGTACGGAGGGCGCGATTTTGCGACATGTCGCGAAATCGCGACATGTCGTATTTTCGCGGCAGGAGAGAGAAAATGGGCTGCAGGATGAAAAATCGGCTAAGTCAGAAACATGTTCCAAAATCGCGGTCAACGCGGTCAACGCATGCAGGTTAGGGAACTGTCGCGATATCGCGACGTGTTCTAAAATCGCGGCTGAAAATCAAGAAGCGTACGGAGGCCAGGAAGGGTCGCGATTTCGCGACATGTCGCGAAATCGCGACATGTCGCGGTTTCGCGGCCGACGAGGGAGGAAGTTGCCGATGCTCTGGCAGGGTCGCGATTTCGCGACATGTCGCGAAATCGCGACATGTCGCAGAATCGCGGCAGGAGAGAGAAAGTCATAGTTGACCTGAAAGTGCATTCCGGCGGGAAACGTAAGGCTTCCTGGGGTAGCGACACGTGTCAAAGCGTGAATGGGACAAACAGTAGCCGACATGCAAGCTTATTTTGCGGATTTAATCTGTTTTTAATGTTTTAAGCTTCAGATTTAATTAAAATGCTAATCTAATGCATCTTTTTGTCTTTCATGCAGGATTCCACCTGGCACTTACGGGACAACCGGGAAAGACCATAAAGGCGAAGATAAAGTGCGGATTTAGTCAAGGACCGCCATGCTAGGAGAGAAGTTGCCGGTGAGAGCATTCAACAACAAATTTATTGCAGACTTGATAGCATGAAGACCATTTCAACTTCGGGATGGATTTGCGGAGATCGAATTGATGGAGAAGTGGTGACTCATCCGGCTCACCAACAGAATTAATGAAAGCATTTATTTGCAGCTGCGAATGAATGCAAGTTGCATTTTATTTTATCTTCTCCATTTATGGCAGCTGACTGCACAAATTTGCCGAAGGGTTAAGTTCTATTCGGACTTTGATTTTTAAATGGATTTTTATTGTAAAACCCGGTCCTAGGGTTTAAGTGCGATAAGATTTAGGGTTTGAGCAAGATATTTTGGAAAAGATCAGGGTCTGTCCTGAGTCTATAAATACAAATTCTAAATGTAATCGCAGGAGGCGGAGACTTAGAAATAAAGGCTTATAAGCAATTTCTTGCAAATTTTGTGAAATCCTTTGTTTCTGGGACTTGGAGTTGATGTGCTTTAGCTTTTCTCGTGATAGCATGGCCAGGAGCCTAATCTTTTGCAGAGTGTGATAAGTGTATTTTCTTTTGTTATCCGTTCCATTTAAAGTTTGTTAGATATATGTCGTAGAATCCGCCATTGTCAAGATTAAATATGTCGTTAGGCTTCAGCTTGTTCTATTGTCTCGCTAGGGGAAATTACAGATTTGAGGTGTAAGTTTGTTCTAATTGCTCTGTCTTCACTCGTGCGAGCTAGGCCGCCGGTGAAAGATACCAGCTTTAACCAACCTGCCCTTGGATTTATGATTTTCTCGCTAGATCCGTTTCACTCGCCTTGTGCTCTTAGTTGAAAGTGATCTTAGACCGACCGGACACTTTCTTCTCGGGATTTGTTCTGTTGTGAAGCCGATAGCATAGATAAGATTGACAGTTTGGGTTTACAATTGATGTTTGATAAACTTCTCTTTTCCGCCTTACCCTACCCTCTCTTTGCTTTCCGTGAATGATCCATTTTTATTTTCTTTGTTTGCCTTTTATTTAAATCTGCCGACCCATGAGAGCTAGATCAAAGAATTCAAGTCAAATCTGATTGTCAACAACTTTTGCAACTACCGAACAAGTTCAGAACCCCCCGTAAGGTAACAGAGCAGATCCATATCGAAATCTATTCCGTAAGTGGAAAAGAGTGAATTGCCATTCGACCCAACTCGTAACTCGCACCTTGGATAACCAGCTAGATCCTAAAGATGAGTGGGATCAGTCCCGTGGGTGTCTCCGGAGCTTTCCTTGCCTCCATCCTTTTTTTCCCGGGGTGTGCATGAAAGCCGGGCCAACAGAAACAATGGCAATTAATTGATCCAAGTGGAACAATAGAGAACTAAAATTACAAATATTTATCAAAAACAACCATGGGAGTTGGAAACAAGCAGTATCAAAACCATGGATAGAGTAAAGGAATTGCTAGAAGGAATGGAAACACTATACAATTTATCTTGCCTAGTGAGTGATGAGATGGTACAATACATAGAATTTGTACCAAAATTATTCTCAATGTATGCTTAAATTATTTTTTTGGTATATTTAGTGCACTTATTAGCTGCTAGAATTAAGAAATTGCATAGTGTGGGGAAATACAAGGCTCACCAAGTACAAGTCACATAGGTGAAATTTTAGAAAGAAAAATAGACAATGGAAGTAGAAGCGGTCAATCTGAAGAAGCAACTTGATAAGATTTAGAAAAAGTAGACAAAGCTACAAATAAAGAATGAGGAATTAAAGGAGAAAGAAAGGATTATTGAGGAACAAGGGGAGCAAACTACACATCTTAGATCCAAATTCTCACTTAGATAACAATGGGGTGAAGTGAATTTAAAAGAGTTTAAGCACAAGGATAAATTGATAGTAAAACGATATGAGCATATTGCAGCACTGATGCAAGGGACTACAAGTGAGGTCTTTATAAATAGGGGAGAGGAGATATTGAAGAAGCTGGCATAAATAGAGAAGAAGATCAACCATTTTGAGTTTAAATGGGCCAAGTATTTTAACTACACCAAGATATTAAAGGATGAGAAGGCCTTAAAACTATACTTTATTGAAATAGGAGTATCTAATCCTCAATCACAACAACCTCAAAATCTAAGTTTGACCTCAACAAAGTAGAGAAGAAAGTTGATGAGGATGTTGACCAATTTAAAGGGGAGTGTTGGATTGCAAAATTCCAACCTAGTTCATACCCCTAATTGTTTTTTAAATTTATCAAGGTAAAACATCTAGGTGATTCTAGGGAGTCCTGGTAATTTTAATGAATTATGAGTTTGCAAAGTCCTATGTCCATGTTGATAACAGGTTGTAATTAAAGCATTAATATTGAGAGTCCTTACACTCATAAAAAGTCTATGTTATGGTCCTTGTCCCCATGGTATAAAAAGAAAAAAATTCCAAGTTTTATAACTCGCATCCATAATCCCATTCCATTTTTTGTGTTATCTACATATTTTTTTCATTTATCTCTTTATCCACCCTTATCATTAAGTCCATGGTATTCATAAGTCTTTAATATTTTTCATAATAATTCCACCCTTAGTCCTCAAAATCCCCTTTCGCAAGTTATCATTAAGTGCTCATGTCATCACTTCATTATTTTCCTAAAGTTTCATCATTGTTTCTGACATCTAAAATCCACTTCATCACTAAGGTCTTTATCATGGTATTTTCCCTAATGTTAGTCCATGAAATAATAATGTTAATATTCTCAATGCAATAAACCTTCATCGCTGATAACAACCCCTCGTCATCGATCCATCAACAACTACACTATACAATTAATGATATTACTAGCTAAAAACAATAAGTTCTCTTCATCACTGATCATATCTTCCCATTGTTGATCCATCAATGAAAATGTCAGTCAAACAATGATAGTGCCAATAAAAATAAGGTAAGTTCTCATCAATCACTTATCATAACCCTTTATCGTTGATCCATCGATGATAGTGATAGTCAATCAACGATCGTGTTAGTCAATTCATGATGGGTTCTAATAATGACTTAAGGGCCTAGATCTTGTGAAAAATAAATTTCCACCTCACAATTATTCAAAGTCCTAAGTATCACATAGGTATAAAGTCTCTAAGGTCCATGAATTGATATTATTCCCTGAGTCCTAACAATAATTTCCGAAGTTGTCTTCACATCCTTTCCATGCCACTAAGGTCATCGCCGTGGTCTCATCCCAATGATAAACCATTATAGTTCATAAGGTTAATGTTATCAAAGGCATAAAAACTCTATCATCGATGTTAAGTCCCCATAATTGATGCATCAATGATGACATTGGCTAATTAGTGATAACATTGGTCAATCCTCGTTGAGTCCTTTGAGTAGCTCAGATATAGCTAAGATATTTTTGTTGTTGATGGTGAGTCTTTATCATCGATGCATCAGTGAAAACATGGGTAAATCAGTGATGGATCTAATTAATGAGTGATGAGACTACCATACCATATAAGTCATATCTCCCATTCTCTTAAGAACAAATTAACTCGTCATTTAAAGTCCTCAGAATTATGTATTCCCTAGGGCCACCAACTTCATAAAGTCTTCCTCCATTTGTGTCCTAAATACTTCATATGTCTAAAAATACATTCAAAAGGTTAAAGTTCATTAAATCCACTATTAGCCCCATATCCTTGTTCTAAGTCTTCATCGTCGATGCGAGATCTTGGTCGTTGATACACCAATGACACCACTAGTAAACTAGTGATAACCTAGTTAACCAAAAATGAGTTTGATTCATCACCGATCTAGAAATTTCGTCATTTATTCATAAGCAATAACATTGGTAGATAAGTGATGAACTCCAATCGATGACACATCGATGAAAAATCTTGATTGGCCTAGAGCAAACGATCCAAGATTTGACAGAGATATGATATGGACGGTGAGATTTTCATCAAATATCAAAGAGAGAAGAGTATTTATTAGCTTCAAAGAGTAATGAGACTAAGTGATGGCTCAAGGCACATGCGTATCCATTTAAGAGCTAACAAAATCAGAAAAGTGCTCATGGAGATATCAAAATTAGTAGTCCTAGGAGAGCGTAATTGATGTGGCACCAATAAGAGTTCAACACAAGAAAGAGTGGATCTGCCATGCCAATGAAACTAATCTATCATGAAATTACCATTATGAAGTAGCCTAGATTACAAAGACATGTTTTAGGAACTCAAATGAGAAAATAAAATTTTGAAGAAGTTAATTATTTCAACTTCTGTAGACTTTGCAGCCCACAAGTAAATGAAGTCATGGTGCCCTCCAGTTCACTTCAATCATCTAATACCTCAATCACAAAGAAAGTACTATAAATACAAAGTCATTTTAAATTTGACAAAGGTGAAATTAGATCGCAAGAGCTTATAAGTTTTCATAGATGACAAGAAAAAATTCACGAACCACATGGGTGAAGTTGATGAGCAAGGTGAAACCTCATGGATCGTACAAGATGAAGTTAGCTCATGAGTTGAATAGCATGAATGATAGACTCAAATGACACCTGAGTACAAGTTCAAGCAAGCTAGACATTTTCAAAATCTAGAAGGATGATTCTACCATAATCAACTAATTAAATACTCTACCTTAGCTAGACACCCTTTCAAAATTAGATGAGAGTTTTACCATATAATATGGGCCAAAGAGTGTAAGCAAAAAGTTGGAGAAGGGAGTATGAGCAACTCAAGATGTGCCTATTCACTAATTATAATAATCGCAAGAGATGTAGAAGAGATGAAAAATCTATCAAACCTTGGCAATTTGTATACCTTAGAAGTGTCCCTGCACCTTGGCAGAATATAGTTTTGGAGGTATCACCCCAATGAAATATAGTTACATATGTACACTATTGTTGGCAATTTTCTTTATTTGTATACCTCTAGTTCTATTTTTCGTTTCTTTTTCTTATCCATCCCCAACCCCTTAGTGCTACTTCTTCTTGCACACCTATAAATACACCATGTTTCTCTCCTTTATGAGCATATTCTCTTTTTTTTTAATGGATTTTTTGTATTATACATGCCCTCCTACCACCATTTCATGTGTAATATGAGCTTCATTTTTGTTATAATACCACATCCACTTTGTTTTTTGTTGTGTCTTGTTTTTTTATCACATCCTGTACCCTTTAATTTTTCCATTCTCTTGGATATGACCCTTACCTCTCCTCCCAATGCATTGATTAGGTATCTATTTCACTTAAGGAAGTGTTTACGTCCACTTGAGTTTCATAACTTTCCTAGTGAAGAATCGAACTTGAATAAAACTATCCGAAGAAGGTGAGGTGAGGCCAGCATTGGGTCCACCATAGAAGAAGTCAAAGGAGTTGAACCATATATAGATCAAGAGTAACATAAGGTATTTTATGGGAAGTTAGAACCAAATAAGTTCAAGCATCAGTGTTGGGTAACAATTGGCACCTTTTGGGACAGATGGAAATTTTTCCTAGTTTTTGATAGCCTGTGATAGTTCCAATTTTTCTATGATGCACTCAAGAGATCAAGGGCATGGGGAGCTACAGGTAGATATATTTATGACCCACATTTGTAACTATATTATAGGAATTCAAATTATAAAACAAGCATCCAAAGTTAGAATCATCATCAAGAAAAGTATATCAAATTTTGCAAGAGGTATTCTGAGTGTTCTATCTCGACTGATTGTATTTCCTTTCTTTTTATCTTGGTTATCCATTTATTATTTCTTTACTATGTAGGAATTACCGATAGTTGGTCTAGTATACTGAGGACATTCCTAGGAGCTAGATTGAGAGGTTGAAAGTTCCATGTCACTGTTTTAGGACAAAGAATTGAATTCTCCTATTACATCATTTGAACAAGATGAACCAACTATTATATTCTGAGAGAGACTTGAGAACTCTACTAGGTTTTGATATGTAATTTTTTAGAACAATTATAATACAATTCAACCTCTCCTCTCTAGCAATTTTGTTGTTCATTGTATGCGTTGTTACTCATTCATGTGTTGCATAATTTGAACATATGGATGAAGTTTTCTTTCACTGATTTAATGTTTACGTTGATTACATTATTTGAGTGAGTGTATGCATGTCAGTTTATTTTTGTCTCCCATTATTTTTAATTTATGAAGTCAATAATATTTGCTATAATCACCCAATAGATACGACACTAGTCTTCCACTTGAAGCTAAGGCTGGGAGTGCTATAATGAGCTCGATCATAACAAAATTTATCTCAATTCTTGTATAATTTGGTTTATCATAAGATATTCATTATCAATTATTAATTTAGCTGATAGTGGGGTATCCTAACCCAACCTGGTCCATTTAGGGTTTATCATTTTTTAGGTTAAAGAGGTAAGTCCATCGAAGCTTGCATATTTGTTTGTGACAAAGGAAATTTAGGTAGCATGACAACAACATATTAAGGATGCCTAAATTTCCCACAATATTTTTATAGCACCATTGTTAGGGAATCAATATTTATAATTGAATTTTATAAAGTTGAACCTGAGATTTTAATTATGATTATCTTTTTCCACCAACTTACCGTCAACAGATTGTTGACACCATTGTCAAGGATGAACTTTTGTGTTATTTGCATAACATTTTATTAGTTTGTCACCCTATGATATTATTGAATACCAAGGGTAGAACCTTTAATATTTTAACCTAGGATTTCAAGATAGGCCAACCCACCAACTTGATACCATAGAATTATGGTATCATTTTCAAGGATGACTGTTTAAAAGTTTTTCAACTTTTCTCTATTTTTCTTTTTGAATTCACAACTCACTGATGTGGGTACTTTTTAAATTTTTTTGTTATCACTCTTTAGTATATTTGAGAGTCTTTGAGAGATCGAGAGAGCATTAAGGCTAAGAAATATTGGAGAGGAGAATTTTTTTCGCACCATAGGGTTGCTGACTATGAGCTAAACAAACTCGAAGAAGATTCAAGAACCTGATCTGGCACATACGTGAAGAAGCAAAAAACAAATATATCAATAATTTGAATATCCAGAGCTATTTATCCATACCCAAAAAAATCTAGTTCCTAAAGTTCAAGTTCTACAAGACTAAATCGTATTATAGTAGTAGAGATTCTATTAATAGCAATGTTCCTTTAGATAAAAACAATACTCCTATAGATAATTCTATTAAGAACATTTCAACTTCTACTCCTACTGTAAGTATCACCGTTGCTACCATCCCTATAACCATCATGGCAAATACTCCCTTGAATCAGAATAACTAGAATAATCAAAACCTCCAAACATGGAGAACCAATAGATATAGACCTTTCCAATTACCACTAGTTCTACATGACCTCCCTCGTAAGGCACATAAATACTTACTATAATTCCAAGGTAATAGTTTCGTAATAGGAGAAGAGCATATCAAAAGTTTCCTGTATGCGCTAGATAGTCTCAAAGTTGAAGAAGAAGATGTGGTCCTTAGGTTAATCCTTCAGACTTTAGAAAAATATGCCAAATATTGGTTCAATAGCCTTCCAAAAAATCATATCCCTAATTTCCAATTCATGGAAGAAGTATTTTTTAAAAAGTATGGAGAAAGGAAAAATGAACAATCACTGGTGATAGAATTAGCAACCATGAATAAAAAAAAGAGTGAATCTATAGAATATTTTAATAGGATATTTAAAAAAAAAGAAACAAAATTCCTACAAATATGAGGCCAAATGATACTTAGTCCATTTTATTTTACAAAAAAGCATTTTTGGGGAATTTAATTATGATTTGAGACAACAGAGAGTCACTACTATTGATGAATGCATGGAAAAGGCCATAGATATCAAAAGAGATATGATGGATAGTGGAAAAATGAAGTCACATTTATTCAAGTAAGGTCAAAATCATGTAGAAAAGAGACTCAAAATGGTTGGTTTCTCATTGTTCAAGAAAACGAAACCAGATCCCATAGAGAAGTTGTCTAGTTAGTTGATCGATATGTTTAACACTATGAATAATAGATTGTCCAGAATTGAAAGAGAAAAAGGAGAAAGTCCTAAATCCTCTCAGCCTCAAGGTGACAATAGGCCTTCCTTCAAGAGAAAATTCAATATAAATTAGAACAAAAGTAATGCATACGAGGGGAATAGGAATGGGAATAACAACAACGATTGGAGGAAAAGAGAAGAACATAAAGATATAGATGTAGTCCTGAACCCAATAGCTTTAACCAATGTAGTCTTTGATTTTTTCTTTTTACTACCTTTCATGTGATGCCCTCCATAATTTAGTCGACTGTGGTATATACCTTAATATACACACGATGTTAATCTAGAAGAGGACTTTGATGAAGAAATATGAGTAAATATGTGTTGGACTAAGGATGATGAAGCCAAGGAAGTGCAATTTGAGATAGACATGAGTGAACTACCCACTTCACAAGGCACACCTAAGGCCTTAGTTTTAGAAAATGTGGGAATCCTAAAGAGATATCAAGATAGTAGACTCAATAGAATGAATTAGGGTAAATTAGTACCTACAATGAAAGAAATAGAAGCACTAGAAATAATTCATGTTATTAATTTGAGAAATATGACATTGCCAGATAGAATTGATGTAAGACCAATGCAGACAGTAAAAATCAGTAGAGCAAAAATAGAGAAAAAGTTGTAAGAAGATAGAGTAGCAATAAGAAACAAGTGACTCCCAAAATAGAGATGGAGAACAATGTAAAAAAACTAGATTTTGGCAAAAATGTAGATAGTAAGAGAGTCTGGTTTGATTCTAGATAAGAACTAGCCAAAAAAAATAAATACTATTTTTAGTGATTTGATGACTATACCAAAGTATAGATATAAAGTGTGCATGGCTTTTGGTTTGATAGAGCCGATAGGAAATCAGGTCTATAGTGCTTCAATAGCTAAAAATCCAATACCTATAGCCAAAACTCCATCCTCAATGAGATATTTCTACACATCCCTTAGGTATACATAATATTTAGGAGACCATTACGTGATTCAAAATTGCATGCTAGATAGTGGAGCATCTCATAACATCATGCCAAAGCAAATAATATATTAGTTGGATCTAATATGCACTAGAGATTCTCCCCCTATATCAATAATGAATAACAGATAGGTACCTTGTGTTGGAATGATAAATAGTTTGCTCATATTCTTAGATAAATACCCTAAGAAAGGGATAGTCATAGATGTAGCAGTTGTGGATGTAGATCCTTTATTTTCTTTGGTATTATACAGACATTGGACTGAACAACTAGGGGGATCCATTCAATTAGACTAGTCATATGCTACTATTCCATTGACAACTAAAGAACAAGTTACTCTCAAAAGGGAACCTTTCAATAGGTATTCAATAGAATTGAGAAATATAGATAACACTACAATAAATATAGTTAATTTAGTTGAAGAGAAGGATATGGGAGTTTATTCAGTATGGCACACCCTATTTTTAGCTGAAGTTCCTAAAGTTATAGACATGGATCTACAAAAAATAGTAGAAGTAGATGCTTAATCCACTAGAGTGTTGAAATTAGAGATGTAGACTATATCTTTTTATGGGGCCAAATCACAAGCTGGTGTAGGATTTGGTGTAAATCTCACTGCTATAAAAGGGAATTACCTAGGGATACCTTATAGATTAGAATTTCCATGCACTAATAATGTAGGTGAATACGAGGCACTATTTCTAAGGCTAATAAAGAAAAAATAATTGGGAATCAATTACTTGAATATATATATGTAGAGCTTATAATACAATAATTTAAGGGTAAATATCAAACAATTCACCCGAGGTTGAAACAATATAAACAAGCAGTTCAAGAAGAAATAGATAAACTTCTTGCTTTTAATATATCTTATATCCCTAGGAATGAAAATCATGTAGCTAATTTGTTGGCTATGAATGTATTTGGTGCAGATTACCTTGAAATAAATAATGAATACATGGATAGATTTTCTATTATCTCTGTTTATCATCCATATGTACCAGATAACATTGTGTACTTGCAGGTTTTTTAGGATGATATTGATATCAAGGATTTTATGATCATGCAAAATCACTATGTTGACATCTTGTGTGATGAAGAAGATGAGGAGAAGTGAAAATATGTCATTGGAGAACCTATAGAAGTGATACAATTAAAGAAAAATAAGATCCCAAGAGGATTGGTTTATTTAAAAAGCCTCTTTGACGATTTCGATAGAGCTCACAAGACTATTTTTCAAGAGTCATAAGTCGATGAAGTCAATATAGGAACGAAAAAAGAACACAAAATAGTAAAAGTTACTAGAGATATGGTAGAAAAAGAAATAAATCAGTATATAAGTTATCTCAAGAAGAATATGGAAGCTTTTAGCTTGCAGTTATGAAGATCATAGAACATTTAACACGGAAGTGATGTCTCACATTATTCCCTTAAAAGAAGGCATAAAATATCATAGGCAAAAACAAGGGAAATTCAATCCTACTTTACACCTTGTGATGCAGAAAGAAGTTTAGAAGTTGTTAGATGCCAATATTATCAAAAAAGTCAGATTCTCCTCTTGGATAGCTAATTTAGCGTCTGTTAGGAAGAAGAATGGTGATATCAAGTTATGTGTAGATTTTAGAAATTTGAATAAGAATTATTTAAAATATAATAATCCACTTCCAAATATGGAATAACTTCTATAGAAAATTGTAGGATTGACCAAGATATCTTTGCTAGATGGATTTTCAGGCTACAATCAACTTTAGGTAAATCCTGAGGATATATATAAGACTATATTTACTACTCCTTGGGGAACCTTTGGGTACCTCATGATGTCGTTTGGTCTCATGAATGCTGGTGTAACTTTTTAGAGGGCCATGGATTTCACCTTCAAAAGATTTATGTTTAAAATAGTAGTGGTTTATCTAGATGATATAACATTGTTCTCCAAAAATTTATAAGACTATTTCGAGCTCTTTTCTCAAGTATTTGAAAGATGTAAACAATTTGGCATCTCTTTGAATCCTAAAAAGTGCATTTTTGGAGCTACACAGGGCAAGTTGTTAGGACATGTAGTCTCCAAAGAAGGAATCAATATTGATCCTCAAAGGACTAAATCCATTGTAATAATTCCTCCACCAAAAAATTTGAAAGGAGTCAGGTCATTTTTTTGGAAAATCAACCTTGTTCAAATGTTTTTCCCTAATTTTGCTCAGATTTCAAAAGCCATAAATTATATGATTAAGAAATATATAAAAATAAGGTGTACTAAGGATAACATGAAGGCCTTTCATAAAATAAAATATGTAATCACACAAGACCCTATGTTGACATACCCTGATTATTCAAAGGATTTTAATATTTACTCCTTCATCTTAGAAGGTTCTATTGCTACTTTTTTGTCCTCAAAATATCAAGAAAATAATGAAAGGCCCATAGCCTTCATGAGCACCAAAATGAAAGGAGCCCAACTAAAATATACTATGATAGAAAAATAGGTTTTCTCTTTGATAAAGGCTTTGGAGCACTTTAAAGGTATATTTGGATCAAATAAAGTAATAGCCAACATCCCATATATAACAGTTAAAGATGTATTCAGTCAAAATGAACTTTCTGGTAGTTCAGTGATATGGATGGTTAAATTATAGTAGTATGATGTATATTTTAAAATAGTAAAGATCATCAAGGGATAGGGCTTGGCTAAGTATATGGCTAATAAAGGAGGAGAAGAGATCAATAATATAGTCATGGTAGGAGATGTGTAGAAAAACAAAAGGATAAACATATCATCAAGAGGATTGGTACAAAGACATCACCATTTATTTACAGTCCCTGTCATTCCCAATAGGTTTTTCACATAGTAGAATGAGGAGCATAAAACAACAGGCTCATAAGTATTACATTCAATATGACAAGTTGTATTGGAAGCATCCTAATGGTGTGTTATTACTCTGTATTTTTTAGAAAGAAGTCTCAAATATCATAAAGTAATTTCACACTAGTTTTTGTGGACATTTTGCACTAAAATCAACAACAAACAACATAATGAAAGACAATTATTACTAGCCTTAAATATTCAAATATGTATATTTGTTTATCAAAAAGTGCCAAATTTGCAAATATTTTGATGGTAAAAATAAATTGTTTGCCATGTGGTTGAAAATTATGGTGATTGAAGCTCCATTTACCTAGTGGGGAATATAATTAATAGGATAAATAAAGCCAAATTTCTTATAAGGGTACAAGTGGATAATCACAACAATTGTCTACTTCACCAGGTGGGTAGAGGCAACCCCATTGAAAGGGTAAAAAACCAAGGTGATCATCATATTTTTAGAGGAAAATATTTTAATCGAATTTGGAGTACCTAAGAAGCTGATAATAGATAATAGAAATTATTTCACTTCATTAGAGATGATATAATTTTATGCAAAATATAGTATAGAACTAGCTCATTCTACAAACTATTATCCCCAAGGTAATGGTTTAGTCGAGTCCTCTAATAATAACTAACCACCAGAATCAAAATATCACTTGGAAAGAATAAGAGAATTTGGGAAAATGAGTTGAAGTATGCTTTTTGGGCATAAAGACTTGTTAATAGAGCTATAAGAAAACACCATATGAGCTAGTCTATGGAGACAAAGCACTTTTGCCTCCTCAGGTGGAGAGAACCGCTTTGGCTTTGCTCCTCCAAGATCATGAAAGGCCAAAGACTTTACAAAGAAGGTTGGATCATATCATTGAGCTAGAATAAAACAAGAGGGAAGCTCTAGTAAGGATGAATCAATAAGCTCAAAAAATAGCCTAGTTGTTCAACAAGAGAGCAAAAAGAGTACCATTTGCAAAAGGTGATGTTGTGTTATACTTAGATCCCAAAAATGAAAGACATGGTGAAAAAGAGAAGTTTGAACCTAAATGGCTAGGTCCTTATCAAGTTGCTCAAAATATAGGCCAACATACCTATAGGTTACAAGACATGAAAGGTGAAATATTACCCATACCAGTCAATGGCCATCACTTGAAGACTTTCAACCATCATCATGAAGGTGGAAGAGGCTAAAAGGGTACATCATTATTTGATAAAAAATAAAAAAGTTTATCCTTTTAGGTGATTAAGTTTGTCAAGTCTTTAGGTGATTATATACGAGTTAGTCCTTGGTATTTAGGTTAGTTATCATAGAAAAGTTTCTTTTGAAGAGCTAAGTAAGTAAAGTTCATTCAGGAAGATAAGCTTGTGAATCCAATATTGTTATCTTATGTTATTAGGAAAATCAAATGATGTGTCCATATATTCAACCAGGAGATTCTGGAGTTCTTAGGAGAATTCATAACATTTAAAGGTCATGCATGGCCCCTATCCCAATCACAAACCATGTTGAATTGCAGGATCCCAACCTAATTCATACCCCTAAGTGTTTTTGAAATTTATCAAGGTAAAATGTTTAGGTGATTCTAGGGATTCCTAGTCATTTTAATGAATTATGAGTTTGCAAAGTCCTAAGTCCATGTTGATAACATGTTGTAATGAAATAATTAATCTTGAGTCCTTACACTCATAATATGTCTATGTTATGGTCCTTGTCCCTATAGTTTATAAATAATTTTTTTCCAAGGTTTATAACTTACATCCATAATCCCATTCCATTTTTTTTGGTGTCATATACATATTTTTTATTTCACTCATTATCCCAATTATCATTAAATCCATGGTCTTCATAAGTCTTTAATTGTTTTTGTAATAATTCTACCCTTAGTCCTCAAAATACCCTTTTGCAAGTTAACATTAAGTCCTCATGTCATCACTTCATAATTTTTCTAAAGTTTCATTATTTTCACCCACATCCAAAATCCACTTCATCACTAAGGTCTTTATCCCTAAGGTTAGTCCCTGAAATCACAATTTTAATATTTTCAATACAATAAACCTTCATCATCGATAACAATCCCTCGTCATCTATCCATCAATGACTACGCTAAATAATCAATGATAGTACTATATAAATGGTGATAAACCTTCATCATCGATAACAATCCCTCATCATCTATCCATCATGTCTTCCAACCTTTAATTTCTTGAACAACACTTTTTCAATATCTTGTTGTTGTACATGCACCTTCTTTGTTGCATCTTTTTTCTTCAACATAGTTACAATCTCATTACTCAAGCAAAAGTGTCCTTACTGTAATCTTCTCATCCAATCAAACTACATGGACGATACAACCACCAGGTGTAATAGAGTTGATCACTATGTATGAGGTTCACTCTATTTTGCACCAAATATTCATCTTTCTTCTTTCGTGTGTGAAACCTTGTTGTTGCCATGTTCTTTTACTTTATTACTGCATCTCTCATGCTTTGTTAAATGTATGGACTAGCTAGGACTCAAATCTAGAATCTCCATTGTTGAGGTTGCTCCACCAATAAAATCTTGGTTCCTTCTTGAACCAATCTATAATTTAGATGTAGGATTGTTTCTACTCATTGCTCCAAGATCCTTTGTAAGTCACTTTGAGTGCTCGAAACTACTAGCTTTAATTTTGCCTTCTTGCTTCAACACTCTTCATCTGTTTTGTTACTTTGGCTCTCATACCTTGTTAGAGGTATGGACTAACTAGGGATTGAATCTAGGACCTTCATCTATTGATTTTGCTATGTAGTTAGCTTCTAGATCCTCATTTAATTGGTCTACAACTTTAATGTAGGTTTCCTACACATAGCTCCAACATCCTCCCGAGCCACTCTATGAGTTCTTGGGAATCCTAGCTTCAACACTAGCTTTGGGTTTCAATTATGGATTCTTATTTAACCTTGATCTGATACCAATTGTCAACATCATATGCTACAAAAACATAGAAATTATCTCACAATTGTAAAAGCATGCAAATTACTTCAAATGCAACATAAATTATATTTCACAATACAATTCTTATGCTCAATTTGGGTCCAACTACAACTAATCTATTTAATTAATAACCATTGTAGTAGATTTGCTACCATCGACCTCTATACAATATTCTTCAATACATCAAGTAGGCTTTACCACCATCTCACTCCATTCCATACAATCTAATCTAATTATGAATGATACACGTGTTGGATCATCCACCCAAATAAGAATGAATCAATAGATAACTCATGTTGAATAAATGATTATATAGAATCATTACAAATGGTTTTTCTTAAATAATAGGTTGTGATTTTATATCTTTAGATTTAACCTTTTATCTTTTTATTCATCTTTTTTTTCTTTATTTTTTCCATCTATCTTTCTATATTGCAATTGCTTCTCTATTTCATCAACTTATTTTCTTTATTTTCAATAATACATTTTTATGTGCTTTTTCACATTAAGCATTACCTTTTCCAACATCCCCCACCCTCTTAATGCTTTATGTTTCAATATTCAATTTCTTGAATAAAACTCTCTTCAACTCAATGCTACACATAGACCTTCATTGTTGTACATACACCTTCATTAGTCATTACAACATATGTTGATATAGCTAATAATATGATCAACATATTTAGTTCAATATTCATTTTAGATTTATGATTTTGATAGAGTTTTTTTCTCTTTAATCTATTCTATATTTGATAGTTTTACTAATTTTATCTTTTTAATTACTTAATTTTATATTATGTTAACAATTTTTAATAACACATACACATATCGTAGGTTTCAATGTAAACCTTGTGATTTAAATTATAATATATAATTATTACTTAACATATAATGTAGGTCTCAAAAATGAAATTTATGATAGAATTTTACCATGTATATGTTGATATAATGGTAGGAACATAATATCTTCCTAAGCCTTCCTCTACCTATGGTATTTCACTTCGATGAATAGACTTCAAATGGTAATGATATGTTAGCAAGCAAAACATATGCACAATAGAATTTACACAAGGGCATGAACATAGATAAACAACGGTAATAATACGAGTCAATGACCTAGATAATGAGAACAACAATACTATGTATAATATGAAAAGATTTTGTATAAAAGAGCTCATCAATCTACCTCTACAATGTGGATTTCATCCTTCTATCGAGTATCCACCTCGTATAAACTAACTCAATAACTGAATGTCACATTATTCTTTAGCAATTGTTTAAACACCCTCTTTACAATGATACACTCTTTGTTTGACTAGATAGACTTTCTAGCCTGCAATCTCTTACTGGAATTTCACTTGGTTGCTTGAGTTCTCAAATTCTCAGTTTACCTCTTATGGGGATTCTCCCCTATTTATAATGTCATGGAAGCTAGATATTACATGGATACAGAACTTTAGATGGACACATGCCAACATATTCTAGATATCTCCTTTTTGGACTCTTCCCTTTATATTAAGTAATCTAGATATGTTATTTTTGGAATCTTCCCTTTAAATCAAATAATCTTGTTATCTATAATCAAGATGTCTCGTTCATATTTTCTATGGACTCTTCTTACGATATTTTATTATTATACGAGATACTCAAAATATCATATATTTGTAGAGATTTTCCTCTTGGACTTTTCCCATGATATCTATTAATTCCATAATACTTCTAGAGATACTTGGGATAATCTTAGACTTCTAGACACTATCTAAGTATTTGAGAAGATAACATCATAAATTTATTTATTTATATCATATCTTAAGACACTTGACCTCGTGAAAGTTAGAATTGATTATGATGGTGACATTCTTACTTTTATTGTTGTATTTTATGGTTTTCTTTTGCTCTTACTTGTGACCTATCTCAATCACCATATTTGTATTGTACTCTTTCGATATAGACATATCTTAACAACTATCACAATCTTCTCAGTCAAGCACTAAATTATGATCATCCTGAACAAGCTATCAAGTCGTAATCTTATCTGATAGTTCACCCATAATATATTATACATAATCCTAATGTTGTTATACATACAAATAACATGACAAAAGCTTTTGTCTACATGTAAACGATCAAATATAATTATCACCAATAATCAATATGTAAACTAGTGATATTATACATGTGTAATGTAATTAACTTATATATGAATTATATATAATAGTTAATTTATTAGCTTTATTTATAGTTAAATTAATAACTACCAAAATTTTATATTATTGATAATTAATATAATAAACAATTCTCATAGAGTTTTTAATTTCTTAATTTAATTTTTGAATCGACTTTATGTTGGTGCTATTGTTGTATTCTAGTGATGTTACTTTTGGCATACATGACTAGCACTATGTTAGTGCCGCATCCTGGTGCTACATTGGTAACACAAATGATGCTAATTTGATGTCAAGCTAGTGCAAAAATCACCATAATGCCACCATAGCACTATAAAATGTTATAGAAAATAAAAAGCAAAAGCTTTGGTGCTATATTGATGCTATGATTATTTTATGACTATGAAATGTAGCATTGCATAAGACTTATTTCCATGATTCTAAAATATATTTAAATGACTATTTATTGTTGTATGTGATTTGTCAAAATCTATATATTTTTTCTAGAGGTTTTTTAGCTTAAGAAGCGAAGTAGAAAGTTGCAATTCAAATCATTCTTTTACTCTTACTTATTTTAATCCATATGTTTTTTCATTTATATCTTATTTCTCCATACATGTATAATTTAATTCCAAGATTCTTTTATCATCATTACTCCTCCATTTCCTTTACCATTTCTTGTAATTTCATTATGTATTGTTACCTTTTTATATCCTTCAAAGACTAGGATCCTACATCCTTCATGCTCATGAGTTCTTATGAGAATAGTTATATATCTTTCTTTAGCTATAGGCCATAACTTAGGTCCTCTACTAGTATAGCAAGGTTAATTATTCTTGATATGAACCAACTCCATATTTTTTTTGAAGTAATTAGTTGACGGTGTAATTTTTTTTAATTTTTAACTATGTTTGTTTACCTTGATTACTTATTGTCCTCAATTTTTCCGTTTACCCTCTTCTTTCCTTCTATTATATTGGAATTAAATCCACATATAAAAAATATTGTCAACTTCTTAAGATCCCCTACTTTTTACCTATTGGGTTTCCTTCTCAACATCCTTTGGATTTAAGTGTTGTATGTTGATATCTATGATTCCCTTCAAAAGTGTGGGCTTTCTCATGCTCCCTAACTTCCATGTGGTAGTCTATTCTTAAGATCTAATAAAGTCTTCCACATAATTTTTAGTTCAACATTTCTTTTAGATATATGATTTTGATAGGAATTTTTCCTCTTTAATCTATTCTATATTTGATAATTTTACTATTGTTATCCCCTCAACTAATTATTTTATATTATGTTAATTATTATTTTTAACAACACATACACATCATAAATTTCAATGTAAACCTTGTGATTTAAATTATAATATATAATTTTTACTTAACATATAATGCAGGTCTAAACATTATGATATAATTTTACTATATATATGTTGATTTATAGCAGGAATATAATGTCTTCCTAAGCCTTCTTCTACAAAACAAAATAGTTACATTCTTTATAACAGTTACATTAAATGATGCCACTTGTCTAGGCACCTCTAGTGCCTAAAATTATTACAAAACATCATAAAATATCATTAGGTTGGGATCCCCATGTTAGAAAGGGGGTTATTACATAATAGTGTTAGGATGGGTCCTAACATGTACTTCCCCTTCAAAAAGCTTTGTTCTCAAAGCTAAAGACGAGGAACTGTTACTAGAGTTGTTGGAGGGACTCCCATTTAGCATCTTCAAGTTGTAATCCTTATCATTAAACAAGAACATCAATGATAACACGATGACAAAGGGTGCATAATCTCTTGTCCAAAATTCTTTCTAGTTTGAGAATGATGGATCCTTCCTCATCTAGTTCTGGTAGTATGGATTGAACATGTACTTTGTTGCCAATAACCTTCTTTGAATATGAGACAGGAAAGATAGGATGGATCATGAAAGTGGCGAGAAGAGTAAATTTATAGGCTTTGGAACCAATTCGTTGTAACACCTGGTAGGGACCATAGTATTTGGTTGTAAGTTTCTAGCATTTGCAGAGTTGAAGAGATTACTATTTATAGGGATGTGAGCAAACAAAAACCATGTCCTCCACTTCAATGTTGCACTCTAAATAGTGTTGACCAGCTTGTTGATACATACAATTATGGGCTAATTCAAGATTTACCTTAAGTTGTTGGAGAACCACAACATATTGGCTGAGAGTGGAATCAATAATTTAAACCTTGAAACTTCCTAGAATGTACGAGAAGGATGTTGGTGGAGGAAGACCATATGCTGCTTCAAATGGGATTACCTTTGTAGTTGTATGATATGAAGTATTATACCACCATTCAGCCAAAAGAAGCCATTTAACCATTATGTAGGATTTTTTGATGTAAAGTAATGAAGGTAGGTTTTCGAGTACTTATTAACAATTTTAGTTTGATCGTCAGTCTAAGGGTGGTAGGCCAAACTCATTTTGAACTGAGTGCCCTATAACGTAAACAGTTCCTATCAAAGTGACTAGTAAAAGTAGGGTCCCTATCTAACACAATAAATTTAGGCATTCTATGAAGACGAAAGATAAAGTCACATTATAGCATGTATGATTGTTGAAGTGGTTGTAAATAGGAGACTTGAATAGGAGACTTGAATAGGAGACTTGTGGTATTTGTGGTATTATTATATAAAACATTATGGTTAAATGCTATAAGATAAAGGATTGCAATTTACTCCAATGTTACGTGTTTTTTATTGCATTTGATTGTAGGAGGCAAAACATTCATGAGCTCTCTTACGTGTTTTTTATTGCACTTGGTTGGTTTGTCTCTATGTTTGTTTGTACAGTATTCTCATAGAACGATATATACTCCAACAACAATATAACGAGGTCCTCTGTTTAACATCAAAATAAATAAAAATAAATAAATAACCACATATAAAAGGAGAGGAGGACCTACGACACAATTTTTTAGATTTAATTCATATGTGACTGTACCTGGATTTCAATTATCCACGTTCCTTTTATTATTATTATTATTATTATTATTAAAACTTAAAAAGGAAGAATCAGGGATTAATCGTCTCCCGTGCCCAAGACTGACTTAATTGTAATATTCAACTCTCTACATTATTTTTTTCTAATAAAATTTTCCGTATTTTGGAGGTGTTTGTTTTTGTTTGAGGATCCACGCGGACATTAAACCATTTACAGTGCCTACTTACAATTAATCAACCCCAAATTTCATAATATGTAACTCTTTGATTTTCATAACGCGGTTTGATTAGCAGAGGATTCGTCACTTACCGTACTACCTTAAACTCATTGGTTCGGGAAACCGCACATCCCTCCCTAGTCTGCAGTCAACGTATCGGAGGCAGGCCCCACCTGGATTCCTGTTTCCTATTGTCTACCTAAAGCAGGCTCCTGTTCCCACAACGATTCTGATTCGCTTACCAACGCAAAGACTCTTCAATACCTCTTCTTCTTCTTCTACTTGAGTCTTCAAGGCATCTCTTTCATTTCCAATTTCCTACACATTTCCTATGCTTACTCACACTCACCGTGGTCAGAGCAAAGCCATTTGACTCCACCTATTTATACGTATTGGTATTGGTGGTGCTACTCATCCTCGATGTGCCCCACCACCCGACTCCCCTCGTCCCCATTTGTCTCTCCCCATTTGTGCTCAAGCGCTCGGCTTGGGCAATCATGCTGTCTCTTAAACCTTCAGCCTTCTCCGCGCTCTCTCAAATCAACTCAAGCTCCTCTCCCACCTGCGCACTCAACATCAACATCAACGGCAGCTGCCACTTTAAACCTGGAATTCCAAATAACAACGATCATAATATTTTGCGGCTGCTGCCCCCCCTAACCAGCAGAAGCAAGTCAAATAGACAGATGAAAGTATCAGCCACCGCTACTGACACAACACCAGCACAATCGCAATCGCTGTCCGCGATGTTGACAACATTGGAAGACGAACAGAGCCTCAAGGGTTACGATTGTCCTGCCGACGCGCACGGCCACGCCCAACAGCACAACGCCAATATTGCTGGTACAGAAAAGCGCACAAGTCTGAGCGAGGTGTGGAGAGAGGTGCAGGGTTCCAGCAACTGGGACGAAATGCTCGACCCCATGAACAATCTGCTTCGCTCCGAGCTCATCAAATACGGAGAATTTGCTCAAGCTTGCTACGATGCCTTTGACTTCGATCCCTACTCCAGGCACTGTGGAGGTTGCAATTGCAATCGCAGGACTATGTTCAAAGATCTTGGCCTATCCCACTCCGGCTACCAAGTTACCAAATATTTGTATGCCACATCTAATATCCATCTCCCCAATTTCTTCAAAAAGTCTCGAATTGGGGATAAATTGTGGAGCAACCACACCAATTGGATAGGGTTCGTTGCCGTGGCGGAGGACGAACAAGAGATCAAGAGATTGGGTAGGCGTGACATCGCCATAGCCTGGAGAGGAACAGTCACGTCTCTCGAATGGATGGTGGACCTTATGGATTTTCTCAAACCCGCGGGTTTCAACTGCGATCATCCGGATCCTCGCGTCAAAGTGGAATCGGGGTTTCTCGACCTCTACACCGCCCGCGAGAAGGGATGCCGCTTCGCCAAATTCAGCGCGCAGGAGCAAATACACACCGAGATCAAAAGAGTGGTAGAGAAATAAAGGGGGAGGAGCTGAGCATAACCATCACAGGTCATAGTCTGGGAAGCGCACTGGCAATGTTGAGTGCATACGACATTTGTGAGATGGGGGTGAACACCGGGGTCCCCATCACGGTGTTCTCCTTTGCAGGCCCCAGAGTCGGTAACTCGGCTTTTAAGGAGCGACTGGAAGAGCTAGGCGTGAAAATCCTACGAATCGTGAATACCCACGACGGAGTGCCAAAAGTTCCTGGAATCTTGTTCAACGAACATTGCCATTTTGTGAGAGAGTGGATTGATAAATTGCCATGGAGCTACACCCACGTTGGAGTAGAGTTGAAACTCGACCATACAAAATCTCCCTTCCTCAGACCCACAAGCGATCCCTCGTGCTTTCATAATCTGGAAGCGCATCTTCATCTCTTGGATGGATACCACGGTCGCGGACAACGGTTTTATCTGGCGAATGGGCGGGACCCTGCTCTTGTGAACAAGGCATGCGACTTCCTTGAAGACCATTTGCATATTCCGCCATTTTGGAGACGAGACCATAACAAGGGCATGCTTCAAAATGCAGAGGGCCGATGGGTTCGTCCGCCAAGACACCAACAATATGTTGACTAAACATTCCTCATATACCAGGAATTTGGAAACACCAATAATCAAGCATATGTTATTTGGAGGGTGATATTTTATAAATAATGGAGAAAATTTTAGCCTAGTATCTGTGTGCAAAACTTATTTCTCTCTATTATAAACAACAATTTTTTTTTGGAGGCTATTTAATCAATCTCTTGAGATTTAAGAACGCATATAAACGTATGAAGCATTAAGAAACTCAGAAATTCCATTCGACCTCCAATCTGGATGTACATTTAAAAGGAAATTTTTAGGAAAGATACTAAAGGAGTGGTTATGCACAATGAACAGCTTGTTTTGTTGACCTTTGCCTAAAGAAACAGTCAGCAATACTTAGAAAACATAGACTATGTTAGGATAAAATCCTATGATAAATGAATTCTTCTTATATATGAAACGTTGGAGAAGCGTACATAGTATGTAGATTCGTTTTTATATTTTTGTTGTTCTTATCATACCCCCCCAAAAAAAATAAAATAAATAAATATATATATCAAATCATATGTTTAATTTGAGTGTAATTTTATTGCTTAAATATATTAATAATTAATGAGCTATATTTGTTGCTATTTAATTTTATATAATATTTTGCACCCATTCTATTCAATCTAATGAGGTGCATTTGTATATTTGTTGTTATTAATGAGGATTTGTTGTCATCTCACTCATTTCATTCAATCTAATCCAACATTGGATGATGCATAGGTTGGATGATCCACCTAAAATATGGATGGATAAATCAATTGGCGTTGAATATATAGATGTATAGACTCATTACAAATGAATTTTCTTTGAATATATAGATGTATAGACTCATTACAAATGAATTTTCTTAACTAATAGTTCATGCTTTTCTATCTTTAAATTTGTTGAGTAATAATTTTGCCTAATTGCAAAACCACCATTAGAGTTAGAAATCCTTCTCTTGCAAAGAAATTTAAAACTTCTCCAAGGTTCTTGTTTACTTAATTACTTAAAATGTGTTTGATTGCTTATGAAAATATGAAAATGTGTTGAATACCTTATAGGTGTAAGTAACTGTTAACAAGGGGCTTGTGGTTTGGTATTTATTTGATTTGCTTTGTTCTTTGTTGTTCATGAGATTTGTGAAAAAATAAAACATTTTTATTTTGGTAGGTTAAAATTATATTAAAAGCGGGTTTTGAAAGGACCCCAAAACCTTTTTACAGTAGGTCAACCAACCAAACCAAAGGTCAAAAATAATCAATTTGAAAAATCTCGCCCAGTAGGAAACAAATAGTTTGGAAAAACCCACCCAGCGGGAACAAATAAATTTGAAAAATCCCACCCAACGAGAAACCACCAATTTTGAAAAATCCTGCCTAGCGAGAAAACATGTAGGATGAGGAATTTGAAAATCCTACCCAGGGGGAAGCAACCGAAAACCACCAAATTGTAAATCCCGCCCAGCGGAAAAACCAACAAGTTTGAAAAATTCCCCCTAGCGAGAAAACCAACAGGATTTGAGAATCCTACCCAACAAGAAAACCAATAGAAAATGAATTAAAAAATCCCACCCAATGGGAAAACCAACAAAAAAATGGATTTGACCTGAAACTAGATATCCTGCCTAGAAACCAGAAGCATAAAATTTGACTTTAGAAATTTGGAGAGGATCCTCGTCCAAGGACGACTTGAGATGCACCCTAGGGTGTAGTAGAGCAGCAAGCAACCGCACGAGCTAAGCGACCAGCAGTAACGAGATACAATCCAAGGCGCAACAATGAGATAGCCTAGGAAATGGCATTAGGATCCTTAGAGAAACAACAATGGGAAGCCTCCACTTGAGCCTGTGAAATGGAACAACACTACTGGGGTTATCTATAGGTCAAAATATCCCCATACAAACCAAGTTGAACTACAAGAAAGTCAAAAGGAGCTAGGGACAATAACAATAGGTGCAAAGAAAGGATCCTCGAAAGACAAAAATGAAGGAGGAAAGAGTGACACATCTGCAAGTGCATTAGTATCCACCCCAAGACCAAAAAATGTTGAAGAAAACCCCAAGAAAACCAGTAGAAAGGACTAGGAACCCACCATCCTTGCTCATGAACAGTTCTAGGGAATTGGAATTGGGAGTAGGAATAACTCAGGAACAGGATGAGGCCCAACCCCAAGGCCAAGAACATGCTATGAGAGTCCACCGAGAAGTAGGACCAGAAAGTAAAATCCCTCGAACAGGAAATCGAAACGAAAAACCTATGGAGCCGAGGTAGAAAGTGAAAACAAGCACAAATATGAGATCCATGAAAGCCTAAAATGGGGGAGCCAGGGGTTTGCATGCATAGATCATAGGTCCCCTCCTCAAAATCGAGATATGCAACAAAAAACCCTAAGCACCCTAGTAGAAAGGACCAAAAACCCCCCATCCTTGCTCACAAACAACTTCAAGGAACTGAGACTAGGACTGGGAACAACTCAAGCACAGGAAGAGGCCCCACAAAGGCTATGCAAATACCCTGAGCATCCACAAAGTAGTAGATCCAGCAAGAAGAAGCCTCCAAAAGGAACAAGACCGCCAACACCAAAGGCATCCCAGAGAGGAGTCACAACAAAGAGAAAAATACCCTTCCTAGACCAACCTCGATGACGTGAGGACCTCACATGATGCACCAGGAAGTAGTTGAAAACCCAACCTACAACCACCATAGACCGAGAAAGCCCTGGGAACCGGATCCAAGTAAGAAAACCTATGAAAAATCCCTAGGGAAAGCTTGAGGGAGATCGAGGAAAAGATCTTGAAAAAATCCAGAAAACCCTAGAAGAACCCTGGGATACACCAGGCCTAGGACTCAAGCAGGGAAACCCTAAAACTACTGGGAAAGGAGCAAAAAGTGGGTAAGGATCTACCCCAAGGAGATCATCTGCTACAAAGCGTTCCCAGAGTGGGATGACCCGGGATGAGTCAAGAACTGGACAAGAACCAAGGGAGGGGGAGCATGGAGAGGGAGCATGTCCCTCCCCCTCTCCCCCTCCAGTACAAATCTTTTTCGAAAAAATAAAATATTATTGATCATCTATCTACTTTGAAATTTGATCCTTGAATGTTGATTTAACCCATTTTATCTTTGATTGTTAACAAATTTTTATATTCTTTTGTTAACAATTTTTTATCTTCTTTTGTTAAACATATTTTAACAAATTTTATCTTGCTTTGTTAAACAAATTTTATCTTGCTTTGTTAACCAATTTTTTAATCTTAAATTGTTAACAAATTTTATTTTCCTGTGTTAAGCTTTATTTGAGCATAAAAGAAAATGACTAAAATCTAACTTTGCAAAATGAAACTTTAATTGAAGATTAATTGTTCATTTTAATGAAAATTTAGAATTTATTGAAATTTCCATTTTTACATAAAATGAAATTAATTTGCTTGTTTGAACATGTGTGCAAAGTTTGAAATTTAGAACTTCTTTTAAAAATGTGAGCTTGTGTGAAACTTGAAATTGCAAAATTCCTTTTTTAAAAACGTGAACTTATGTGAAATTTGGAATTGCAAAATTCCTTTTAAAAATGTGAAATTTAGAAATTCGAATTTTCCTTAAAAAATGTGAAATGTGAAATTGCAAAATTCCTTTTAAAAATATGAACTTATGTGAAATTTGGAATTTTGAATTTCCTTAAAAAATGTGAAATGTGAAATTGCAAAATTTTTTTTAAAAATATGAACTTATGTGAAATTTGGAATTTGGAATTTCCTTAAAAAAAAATATGAAATTGTGTAAAATAAGAATTTGAAACTTAATCTTGGAATTCACGTATCTCTTTTTAGCGTTTTAATATATATATATATATATATATTATTTTTTTTTTTTTTTTTTTTTTTTTTTATATATATATTTATATATATATATATATATATATATATATATATATATATATATATATATATATATATATATATATATATATATATATATATATATATATATATATATATATATATATATATATATATATATATATATATATATATATATATATATATATATATATATATATATATATATATATATATATATATATATGTATATATATATATATATATATATATATATATATATGTATATATATATTATATTATATATATATATATATATATATATATATATTTTTTATTTGATGAGATAAAAAATGTAAAAGGGCTAGGGTTAGAGAAATAAAAATAAAAATAAAACAAAGACAAGTTGTTGTAACTCTAAAATTCCACACCGAACCTGGAAACACACATACCCTGCACTAAATTAATGTGACCCATATTCACACAGTTCAAAATTTAATGAGGTGCAATATTCTAAGGAAAAGGGTGCAATATATTAAAAATAATAGACGAGTTTACCATCAACATGCATAAAACTCACTAAATTTCCAATATATTGACAAAATAAAGATTTTAAATGAAATACATGTGCAGAATACCGAGTTCCAATGGCTTCCAATGGTGAAATTGGTGCAAATCCAACAACTTGGGGGGAGAGTTATTTAAAAAGCAAATTCTATTTCCAACATGCAAACCTGCCAAAAATATTCGATCATTTTCCTATGCATTCCATTGGATATTCGTTTATTTTTTCAACTCTTGGCTTTCTAATGTTTTCTTTTCTTCATTTTATAATGCTTTCTCTTCTTGAGTGCTATCACTTCTTTTCCTTTTAATTGACATGATTCGTAATGTTTTATCTTCTTGAGTGCATATATATATTTTCTTTTAATTGACATTATTCGTAGCGTTTTCTCTTCTTGAGTGCTGCCACTTTTTTTTTTTTTTAATAGTAACCTACAATAAAGAACACATAAATTAGACTTTCTAAAACAAAACCATTAATAAAATAAAATTAAAATTAAAATTAAATTATAGATAAAATTAAATTAAACTTTTCCAAAACAAAGCCATTAATAAAATTAAATTAAACTTTCCAAAAAACACATTGATGGCTTTATTTTGATATATATATATATATATATATATATATATATATATATATATATATATATATATATATATATATGTTTTTTTTTTTTTTAATTTTCTTATTTATTTATTTATTCTTTATTTTCTCTTTTATTTATTAAAATAAACATGGGAATAAAATATTAAAAAAACATGGAGGACTTTTTCTAGTAAATCCCATGGGAGCAAACATATGAAATCGCAAAAGTATCCAATGATAAAATCATGACCAAACAAAACCGTTGGACCTTTATTGACTTCTTCATGACCCTTTACACTAAAATTCTACCTAAAGAGGGTAAAACCTTGATGGGTATTTCAACTTTGTAATCAACCCTAGAGAATTGCTTGGTATAAATTGACCAACAAACACTCAATGTAACCAATAAGGCACCTCAAAATAAAGAATTCAAGTGGATCCCTAAGTTTGGGGTGCGTTGTGCGACAGTCACAACAAGATTTATCTTTTTATCTTTGTATTTAACTTTTCTATTTTTTCATCTATTTTTCTATATCATAATTGTTTTTCTATTTTTTTCACGTATTTTCTTCTTTAAGAAAAGGGCTTTCATGTGCTTTTTTACATTAAGTGTTATTTTTTTCAACATTCTCCAATATTAATGCTTAATGTTCCAACCTTTAATTTCTTGAACAACACTCTTTCATTATCTTGTTGCTGCACATGCACCTTCTTTGTTGCATATTTTCTTCTTCAACATAGTTACAATCTCATTACTCAAGCAAAAGTGTCCTTACTATCTTCTCATTTGATCGAACTACATGGATGCTACAACCACTAGGTGTAATAGAGTAGATCATTACGTATGAGGTTCACTCTATTGTTTTTGCACCAAATATTCATCTTTCTTATTTTGTGTGTGGAACCTTGTGTTGCTATGTTCTTTTACTTTATTACTTCATCTCTCATACTTTGTTAAATGTATGGACTAGCTAGAACTCAAATCTAGGACCTCCATTGTTGAGGTTGCTCCACCAATGAACTTTTGGTTCCTTCTTGAACCAATCTATAATTCAGATGTAGTATTGCTTCTACTCATTGCTCCAACATCCTTTGTAAGTCACTTCGAGTGCTCAAAACTAATAGCTTTAAATTTATCTTCATGCTTCAATACTCTTCATCAGTTTTGTTACTTTGGCTCTTATACCTTGTTAGAGGTATGGACTAACTAGGGATTGAATCTAGGACCTTCATCTGTTGAGGTTGCTATGTTAATTAGCTTCTTTATCCTCATTAAACCAGTCTACAACTTGAATGTAGGTTTCCTACTCATAGCTCCAACATCCTCCCAAGCCACTCTATGTGTTCTTAGGGATCCTAGTTTCAACACTAGCTTTGGGCTTCAATTATGGATTCTCCTTTAACCTTGCTCTGATACCAATTATCAACATAATATGCTTTGGTTCTAATTATCAGGATCCAAGACTCTGATAATAAAATTCCTCTTATATAAAATACTACAAAAGCATAGAAATTATCTCACAATTGTAAAAGCATGTAAATTCCTTCTTATGCAACTTAGAGAAAATTTCACAATACAATTCTTACGCTCAATTTGGATCCAACAACAACTAATCTATTGAATTAATAACCATTGTAGTAGATTTGCTACCATCCAAATCTATACAATATTATCCAATACATCATGTAGGCTTTACCACCATCTCACTTCATTCCATACAATCTAATCTAATTATGAATGATACATGTGTTGGATGATCCACCCAACTAAGGATTGATGGATAGATAACTCATGTTGAATAAATGATTATATAGAATCATTAAAAAAAGTTCTTCTTAAATAATAGATCATGATTTTATATCTTTAGATTTAACCTTTTATCTTTGCATTCACATTTTTTATTTGTCCATCTATCTTTCTATATTGCAGTTGCTTCTCTATTTTCTAAACTTATTTTCTTCTTTTTCAATAATACATTTTTAGGTGCTTTTTCACACTATGCATTACCTTTTACAACATTTCCCAACCTCACCCTTTTAATGCTTTATGTTCTAATCTTCAATTTCTTGAACAAAATTATTAATTTCTTGAACAAAACTCTCTTCAACTCAATGCTACACATAGAACTTCATTTTTGTACACACACCTTCATTAATCATTACAACATATGTTGATCTAGCTAATAATATGATCAACATATTTAGTTCAACATTTCTTTTAGATATATGATTTTGATAGGAATATTTCCTCTTTAATCTATTCTATATTTGATAATTGTACTATTTTTATCTTCTCAATTAATTATTTTTATATTATGTTAATTATTATTTTTAATAACACATACACATATCATCAATTTCAATGCAAACCTTGTGATTTAAATTATAATATATAATTATTACTTAACATATATTGCAGGTTTGAACCTTATGTTATAATTTTACTATGTATGTGTTGATTTATGGTAGGAACATAATGTCTTCCTAAGCCTTCCTCTACCTATGGTCTTTCACTTCAATGAATAGACTTTAAATGGTAATGATATGTTAGCAAACAAAACATATGCACAATAGAATGTACACAAGGGCATGAACAAGGATAAACAACAATAACAATATGAGCCAATGGCCTAGATAATGAGAACAACAATACTATATATAACATCAAAATATTTTGTAGAAAAGAGCTCATCAATCTACCTCTAGCATGTGGATTTCATCCTCCTATCGAGTATCCACCTCCTATAAACTAAATCAATTACTGAATGTCATATTATTCTTTAGCAATTGTTTAAACACCCTCTTTACAATGATACACTCTTTGTTTGACTAGCTAGACTTTCTAGCCATATCTCTCTTACTTGAATTTCACTTGGTTGCTTGAGTTCTCAAATTATTAGTTTACCTCTTATGGGGGCTCTCCCCTATTTATAAGATCATGGAAGATAGATATTACATGGATCGAGAAATCTACATGGACACATATCAACATATTCTAGATATCTCCTTTTTGGTCTCTTCCTTTTATATTAAATAATCTAGATATGTTCTTTTTGGATTCTTCCCTTTATATCAAATAATATTGTTATCTATAATCAAGATGGCTCCTTCATTTTTTCTATAGACTCTTCTTATGATATTTTCTTATTATGCGAGATACTCAAAATATCATATATTTCTAGATATTTTCCTCTTGGACTTTTCCCATGATATCTATTAATTCCATAATACTTCTAGAGATACTTGGGATAATCTTAGACTTCTAGAATCTGTCTAAGTATTTGACAAGATAACATCATACATATATTTATTATATTTTAAGATACTTGACCTCGTGAAAGTTAGAATTGACTATGATGATGACATTCTTACTTTCATTATTATCTTTTATGGTTTGCTTATACTCTTACTTATGACCTATCTCAATCACCACATCTGTATTCTACTCTTTCAATATAGACATATCTTAACAACTATCATAATCTTCTCAGTCAAGCACTAAATTGTGATCATCCTGAACAAGCTATTGAGTCGTAATCTTCTTTGATAGTCCACCCATAATATATTATACATAATCCTAATATTGTTATACGTGCAAATAACATGATAAAATCTTTTGTCTACATGTAAATGATCAAATATAATTATCACCAATAATCAATACGTAAACTAGTGATATTATACATGTGTAATGTAATTAACTTATTTATGAATGATATATGATAGTTAATTGATTAGCTTTACTGATAGTCAAATTAATAACTATCAAAATTTTATATTATTGATAATTTATATAATAAGCAATTCTCATGGAGTTTTTCATTTCTTAATTTAATTTTTGAATCAAATCTATGTTGGTGCTATTGTTGTATTTTAGTGATGTTACTTTTGACATACATAACTAGAACTATGTCAAGTGCTACATTGGCAAAAAAAAAGATGCTAATTTGATGTCAAGCTAGTGCAAAAATCACCACAATGCCACCATAGCACTATAAAAGGTTATAGAAAATAAAAAACAAAAGTTTTGGTACTATATTGATGCTATGATTATTTAAAGACTATGAAATATAGTATTGCATAAGAATTATTTTCATGATTCTAAAATATATTAAAATGACTATTTATTGGTGTATATGATTTGTCAAAATATATACATTTTTTCTATAGTTTTTTTTAACTTAAGAAGGAAAGTAGAAAGTTGCAATTTTTTTTTTTTTTTAAAGCAAAAAACCCCTTGTGGGCCGCCTTGGTCTAAGAGACCACGAACAGGGGGTTCTACATCGTCAAAGTCACCCGGAGTCGCACCCAACCCTGCCCACACCAACATTATCAATTGGATTTTGGGTACCCAATTTAGCTTTTTGGTAGGGTGGAGATTCGAACCTAGGACCTCCCTTGGAGGATTACCCTCTCCTCTCCAACTCACCTACAACACCTAGGTTAAAACTAATTTATAGTGGAAAACACCCATTTTGAGGTGCCACTTTCAACAGGCTGGGCATAGGAGGAATGGAGCCTTGTCGGACTCTACCAGCACATAGGACATTCCTAACTATACCATATATCTGCAAGATGGAGACAAGGGGAATGGAACCTGGGTTGACCTCTACCAGCACCGAGGGCATTTACCACTGCACCACAACAAGCAGATGGAAAGTTGCAATTCTAATCATTATTTTACTCTCACTTATTTTAATCCATATGTTTCTTTATTTATGTCTTCTTTCTCCATAAATGTATAATTTTATCCCAAGATTATTTTATCATCATTACTCATCCATTCTCTTTACCATTTCTTGTCATTTCATTCTGTATTATTACCTTTTTCTATCCTTCAAAGACTAGGATCCTACATCCTTCATGCTCATGAGTTATTATGAGAATAGTTATATCTCGTTCTTTATCTATAGGCCATAACTTAGGCCCTCTACTAGTATAGCAAGGTTAATTATTCTTGATATGAACCAACTCCGTATTTGTTTTGGAGCGATTGGTTGACAATGCAATTTTTTTCATTTTTAACTATGTTTGTTTACCTTGATTACTTATTATCCTCAATTTTTCCATTTACCCTCTTCTTTCCTTCTATTATATTGGAATCAAATCCACATCTAATTTTTTTTGTCAAATTCTCAAGATTCCCTACTTTTTACCTGTTGGGTTTCCTTCTCAACATTCCTTGTGATAACTTTGAAAGGCCTATGTTTTCATTCTCTTAAATTTCCAAGCCTCCTTGGTTGGTAAATATTTCCTTTCCATCACAATTTATTTTAATTAAAATATCTTGCAAGGCTGTGTATTCACCCTCTCCATAGTCTCTCGTTCATTCTTTATATATCATATCTTTCTTTTTCCTCCACTTGCATATTACCCTATTTTTTAATATCTATTTTTATGTATCTAGTCCTTTTACCACTTGTTTCCATGTCTTGACCCTCTCTAATTAATTTCTTATATTGCTCTATTTTATTTTCATATTTGTTATTTATTGTTTGTAATTCCTTGATTTATGCGATACATGTTATTACCACTCTATTATCAGTACTAATGATTATACTTGATGATGTATTCTTTGACTTAATATCATATTCTAGGGTCTTCTGTTCTTTTCTATCATTATGTATTGCTTCTTCAAGTTCTATTAGTTCCTCCTTTAAAACTCTATTTCCTTTTACTTTTATTTTTATATCTATGATTCCCTTCAAAAGTGTGGGCTTTCTCATGCTCCCTAACTTCCATGTGATCGAGTCTATTCTTAAGATCTAATTAACTCTTCCATATTTAAGTTTTATGACCAACTAAAAGGTGTTTATGTGGCACTATAATTTTATTCTTCATATTCAAAATATTTTGATTAGAATGTATTATCCCCTTTATGATTGTTCTATTTTTATTTTGGTATATTTGAGACAAATTTTATATTCTATAGATTTTTTATTATCAAATTTATTCCTATTGAGAATTATTTGCATCTCATAATTATCTAACACTAATTTACATCCGCTAACTTTGACTTTTCATCAATATTTTCTACAATAATTTTCACTTTAGATTGATATTATTTGAAAAAGTATAAGCCTTTGAATCAAAAGTGTGCATTGTCCATCCAAAATAAGGGTTTGAATTGTTGGATAATATTACACTATTTGGTACATGCTAATATACCCCCACTGTACCTTCATGGTACACCTTGTAAATATTAGACTAGGGTTGAGTCTTAGATTAGAGTGTGAGTAAATACTTTCATCCTCCCAACCCTCGATTCCCATCATACCTATTTCACACTCTTTCCTGATTGACTCATACACTTGTGCTCAAGCGCTGCTTCTCTTGGCTTAGGAAATCATGTTGTCTCTTAAATATTAAGCCTTATCTACGCTCTCTTAAATCAACTCACGCTCCTCTCCGACCTATGCACACAACATCAACATCAACATCAAAGACAACTAGAAAAATAGAAAGAAGTAGAAAGTGAAAGAAGGAATGACATATGCAAGAAGAAAAGAAGAAGATAAAGTAGAATAGGTAGATAGAGAAATAAAAGAAAAGAGAGAAATATTTGGAGGAGGGAGAAGGCCTGAAGGAAGAGAGAGACTAGGCTGAGAGAGGGAGTCTAGAATGAGAGAGAGGTAACCAAAGCCAAGATAGGTCCGATGGTTGGCACTAATAAATTTATAACAATCAAGCAAGCTTTAAACAATATAATTATATTTTGTTATCTCCTTTATCCATGTTGTGTATGTATGAGTGTTCTTTGTAGCAAAGAATGAAAATATACTTTGTAAATGCTAGATGCACATATTAGTAGGTTGTAGTATTGTAATATTTGTTGTGTGTAGGAAAGGTGAGCATCGTTTGAGTATTGTGACATTTGGAGGAAAAAACCAACATTACCTCAGTAAAAGGGGATATGGTCATTCGATTGAAAAATTGAGGATGTCATAAGCACAATTGAGTGCCATGGAGTCTCATGGGTGAGAAAAAATGTAGGCAAAGAAGAGTGTCATAGGGTGCCATGAAGGTTCATGGGTGAGGAATATTGAAGGCATAAAGGTATGCCATATAGAAGTCCATACAAAGGAGGGAATGACCATGAGAATAGAAAATTTGTTCTTAGAAGGAAAAATTATTATGCTCTTCACACGTGAGGATTTGGTTGATGCACCAATAAGAGGAAACCTAGAATATTTTTTGCTAGAATTTTGATTGCAGTGCAAATTGAATCATTTTACAACAAAGAGATCATACAACTGAATGGTGGGAATCATTGAATAATAAATTTGCTAAAGAATTCAATTTACCATATAATAACACAATCATACAATTCAAAGTATCATACAAGTATTGAGTTGTCCTATGATATAATATAGTTGTACAATTGGGTTTTTGTCCAAAGGATCAATTGTATAGAGGTTTGTTCTAATAAATAAGTTGTCGTACTAGAAACCTCATTGCATAAGAAGAAATTTACAAACTATACCAAAAGGAAATTTGTTGTCTTTAGACAACATCGTACAATAAATTTTACTCATTTTGAATTTCTTGTTTAGATGTCTACATCATTTTAGTATCAAAGTCAAAAAATATCTAAGGCATGACATGTGCCAAAGGAATGATGGTATAATGGGAAGAAGAAGACCATGAGGTCCTCGAGCAACGAAAGAGCTAAAATGCTACCAGGAATCATTGATTGATTAGATGAACTTAAAATTTTGTAAAGGAAGGGCATTCAAGTAGAATATGTGAGTGATATTGAAGGTCAAGAAGAGGCTCAACAAGAATCTCACAATAAAGAGCAAGAGGAAGAACCAAAAGAGAAATTAATTTGGACAATTTCTAACATGGGTAGGAAACAAAAGTTAGAAACTCCATCATATAATGAAATCTTAAACCGTAAGAAACTCAATGATTGGATAACAGAGATGGAGAAATATTTCAATTTTGAATAGATAGAATACCTTAAAAAGGTAAAGTTATCATGTACTAAGCTAAAGGGGCATGCATCCTTATGGTTGGACCATGTACAAAAAAAAGGATAAATAAAAATAAAGAAAAAAATTAATACATAGGAGAAAATGGTCACACAATTGAAGGCTAGATTCCTCCCATCAAATTAACAAATGAGTCTTTTTAGGCTACTATAGAACTTAAGAACTTGAGTATGAATTATTACATCTAGGAATTCTATAGGCTCACCATTTGGGTAGGTCACATGGAAGATGATGATGAAAAGGTTTCAAAGTAAATAAATGGACTACGATTGATCATACAAGATGAAGTTAGAATGATGAGAATAAGGACGGTAGAAGAAACCTACTAGTATACCTTAAAGATAGAGGAAAAGTTATTGCACAGACAACAAAATGTGAGAGGAAGAGGACAATCCTATTAAGGAAGAGAACAATCAAATAATGGTAGAGGACAAGGTGGATTCGATAGAAGGATAAGCTAGTACTTCTCAAAGTGATTTCACCCAAAGTACTTGGAAAAATGTTGAATCATTTAGAGGACAAGGTGGATTCAATAGAGGAAGGAGTAGAGGATTCCCAAAAAAATGTTATAGATGTGGAGAAGTTGGAAATTAGGTATTTGAATACCCTCAAGTGCAATAAACTAGTGGGCATGGAAATGAAGCCCATAACCAAGTTGTACAAGTAGATGAGGATAACGTTGCTTCACAAAAGCACATGGAAGAACTGGAACAAGGATAATACTTTATGATAGAAAGGGTATTGTTGAAACCAATAAAGGAGGTCCATGAACTTGAGCAGAGAAGGAGCCTAGTTAGAATGATTTGCAAATATAAATGGAAATATTGCAAGATGATTGTGAATAGTGAGATTACATTCAATCTAGTGTATATGAATATGGTAGAAGAGGGTAGAACACCCAAATCCATACAAGAACTCTTGGTTGCAAAGGGGACACTAAATTTTGGTCAGTGAATAGTATCAAATGGAATTTCAAATTAGATCTAACAAGGATGGGTTCCTATATGATATTATTCCTATGGATGCTTGTCATGTCTTATTGGGAAGAGCATGGTAATTTAACAAAAGAGTTGTACATGATGGTAGGGAGAACACCTACACTATTGATAAGAATGGCAAGAGGTACACATTAAGTCCATTTAATGATAAAAGAAAATGGATGGTTAGTAGTCCTATAATGTGCTTGGGTATAGAAAATATTATTTTAATAAGAAGCAAGCATGCTTTGTTTTAATTGCTAAATCCATAGAAAAAGGATAGTGAACAAGATGGACGAAACCCCACATGACATGAAGAATATGATGGAAGAATATACAAATATTCTTTCAAAATATGGGTTACCACCAGTAAGGAGCATGGGTCATCACATAGATTCTAGTCTTGAATTGAGCTTACATGATAAGCCAACACCAATGGAAAATGAGAAGGAAAGAATAGAAACAAACAAAAAAATAATATTAGGAAAGAGGTCGATGGTATAGATCAACAGTAGAGACGATGATGAAGATGACGGTGTAGCAATTTCCATTGGAAATTAGAAGAAAGAGAATGAGAGAAATAATTGTAAAGAGATAGTAGACGAAGATAAACCTCATTAGGTCATTGATGGTTACAATAAAAGCCATATTGTTGAAGAATATAGCGAGGATGAAGATTTTGGGTGCTTTGAAAGACACACCATAAGCATTGGCTCCATGTTGATGAGAAGAATGGGAAAAAATGGTAAGGGATTAATAAAATATAGGCAAGGGGTGAAAATACCCATAGTACCAAATATAAGGCCAAGAAATGAAGGCCTTGGGTATACAGGTCAAGAAAAAAGTGATAAGACCAAATTTGTGAGAAGAGAGTAGTATAGAGAATGAAGGTTCAAGAATGGGTTGTTGCAGTCAGTGTGGACATGTACATCTTCCCCCATAATGAATGCTCAAATGGGTCAATGGATCCTACTATCTTCTCTTAACAAAGGTACATGAATTAGACAACCTCTTCATGAACATGAAATCATGACTTCATATCCTAGATCAAGATGATGAGCATCCTATGACAAGATCTTCAACATGCAATATGGTGGCCATAATCTATTCTTAAATCTCATGAGAAATCAATTGGATCATGAAGAAGTAGGCAAGTTTCTAAATAATCAATCTCAATGGCTAGAAAGGGCCCATAGGAATAAGATATGCCTTGCATTGACCATCAAAAACCCACTTTTTTTGTAACCCAAAATATTACCAATCACCATATCAATAGGTTGTTGAAGTTAGATTGAACACCCACTATGAGATATGGGAATGTGTGCAAAAAGATAAACATGAAGAATTAAAATTTCTCAAATATAGTATAGCTAACCAACTGCTATACCAATGAGTTCAATTAGAGTTAGATGTATGGTGCTCCTTGAGGACATCAAACCTTGAGTGCTATGATAAAAAAATAAAGTAGAATAAAATTTAAACCTATGACCTTCTCATTGAAAAATGATTTAAATAATAAATGTACTATATGTGAGTAAATTTACTAACTGCCACATATATGAGCTTTTTGAAGTTAATGTATTACTAGAGTTAAAGAGAAGAATGCCAACTGGATCTATTTTATACAAAAAATCATGCAAAATATTAACATATATTTAAATTAATATGACCAATATATATAGCTTGAAAAAATATGGAATCTTAAAAAAGAGCTCAAATTGATTCTATATGCAATATTATGGCCTCTACTATGAGATTGATAAATATAAATCTAACAACTAATGTATGATGATTGGATGACCCCATATTAATGCATATATAAAAAAATTATAGATACCTAAGGTTTGGGCTATGTTGGGATTCAAACATGGGATCTTTGTGTCATAATGGAGAGCTCAAACCACTCCCATTAAGGTAATTCCTGGGTACATGATCAAAATAAATAATGCACTACTCAGAAAATGCAACGTTCAATGTTTCAATGCAAAACGTCCCTTTTATAGCCTATAAGCACTACAACTCTTCCATAGTTCTTCACTACTACTAACAAACCACATACCCCTAGTCCATATTTGACATTATGTAGACATAAAAATTAAAGAAAAGATGATTACCTATGATAGGTTGTGATATTGAAACCTCATACCAAGAAACCATGCTACAAAGCATAGTTCCACTTAGCACATTAGTGTTTAGCATGTACCATGAAGATACTTTGAAATGACACCCAATGATTATTGATGAATTGTGTGCATAGAGGTTTTAATAGTAGATCAATTACTAGTAATAATATATTATAATACCACACTAATGGCTAGAGTATCATAACAAGCATGTTGTATTTGTACTAGATGTTATTGTCCCATGGTTATCACATGCCTCATGGGCATGCTATATCCAAAGAAGAAACTAGAAAGGGAGGGCTAGTAATTTGAACTATGAACATGGGCCATAGAAACAAGTCCTATGATTGCACCATCAACCTTTGTTGACTAGTTAATTTGACATAAGAAAAAAAAAATTGTGTCACTTTAAAAAGAGTCAATGTGTATACCATGACCTTTAGAAGAAGATGTTAGAATATTAATGTGCACTATGCCTTCTTTAGTTTGACACTTGTCATGTTCTCTTGACACTTGTCATGTTTTCATATAGGCTTATGCCTATATATTGTAATCCATATTGTATCAATAATATCTCATATATTTTTATTCCCAACATTTTGTATCAGAGCAGGCTTTCCTTGCCCTGTGTAAACCTTTGAGGGGGGATTTCCCTCATGGAAATCCCCCCTTATTTTTTCCTCCATTCTTCCTTCTCCAAAAGGCTCAGGGAGTATGCTCTCCACTTTTGTGGATCAAAAACTAGAAGACCAAAGGGAGAAGAAGATTTCATTGCTGACCCTGAAGCTTCAATGCTTGGGGCCATGAATTTTTTTACCAAGTTTTGGAGTACATTTTTTTTTTAATGGTGTATTTTTTATGTGAGGATTTTTGTGTCTTCGTATATAGTTGAGCTTTGTGAGGATTTTTTCGGCCATTATGTTTTTCCGCACAAGCATTTTAAAGCAAGTGGCTTTGTTGTTGTGCAGACGTTCTCATAAGACCATGATAGATGAATGGTGGAGTTTATTGTGCAACCGGGGACCCCTATGTAGAAGTCTTGGAAGTGCCAAAATAAAGCTGAAGAACCAGAGACCTTTATGAATATTGAAAGTAGGACGACGAAGCTAATGGAGTGTGGCATGTGGTGGTATTTTATTTTGAAGAAAAATCACCTCGCATGGATTGAGAACGCAGGAATGACAACGTTCATGAGAATTATTTTTTGCATATTAATCTACATACTTCTCCCGTGAATCAGGTGTGGATAGCTATTATGTGCACTCGAAGTTCGAAGGGCAACTGCTGGTGCTCAACTATAATGGTGTCAATCTTCTCTCCCATTCAGGTCCTCATAGATTTGGAACTGTACCTATACCATCTCAGGAGAAACTTAGTGATCAATGCTTCCTATGTCTTCTCTAGCTTGTGGAGGTAGTGCATCGAGATAACCAACGGTGACATGGCTATCCGTTGAGCAAGATTTTTTTTAGATGCTCAGAAGAACCAATTTCTAGGGATGTCGCTTGTTACAACTAGAAACAATGTCGAGCAACCATGCCATTGGAGATATTTTCTCGCTGTTCGACTGCAACCAGATCTAGAGGGGGTCGTGATTTTGTTTGCTAGGTTTGGTATAATCACACTAAAACTCAAATATTTTGTAGATAGTGGAGGACAGATGTTGTCATGTACTGCCATGACTATGGAGCTATCAAGCAAACCATTTTTTTGGAAACTGCAAAAAATGATATTTTTAAATGGAGAGGTTCATCGATTTTTTGCATGCATGAGCTCACCTTGTCGACGGAGTTTAGGCCGCTATAGATGGTTACAAACAGATGGAGATATGTTTTTTTCATGTTTTTCACCTTGTTGTTCTTATATTCCTTACTACTAAGATTTTCTATGGCCCCCTTTTGTGTCATCAACAATGTGTTAAACCTGAATAGACAGGTGACTTGCAAATCTAGGTCTTCCTTTGTTTGCAGTGGTGATAGTGTGTTGGTTGAGAAAATTATAGATGTGAATTCATAGATAAGATCAAGTTGGGCCACCTTATGATGCACACGTGATAGTAAAATTTCATGTCCATGAAGGTTAAAAGCTACAATGATCGTGGTGCTCGTGGCGAGCTCTGGATTTTAATCATGCATGGATATTCCATGAATAACAGTCTATTATAAGGAGATCACGAGTGGAAATAATTTTGGTTTGGTCCATCTTCTCAGAGAGATAGCATGGAGTTCAAGTTTCATGAAATCCAAGATCTGAGGTGTGATTAGTAGAAATGGTGAGGTGTTCAAGTAGCAGGTAACAAAGCTTGGTTGTTTCACCAAAGTTGGAAGGCCCACGCTGGATTCACTGCACGCTAGTGCAATGACAACTTCGATGGACCCCATTCAAAGAATATTTTTAATGGATTTTACCGAAAATAAATCAATACTACTATTATTTATATTTTTTTCAAAGCATGGGCGGTGGTGATGGAGGAGCTTTACATCATTAACCGAGAACTAAAAAATTTTATCCTTGTATGGTCGTACCAGATCATTGATATGGTTGTCGGTTAGTTTTTTCAAACATTTAACACTATGATTCTAAAGATCATCCTCTAGTCCGAGTTCAAGTTTAAGATGGCCAATGATCTCAAGTGAGAGTTTGGCAGGATTTTGGTGAACCCGACGTGACACAGGAAGATGTTGCAGCTGAAGGGCAATTACATAATTGACGACAAACTCAGATCATTGATAATTGTTCTTTGCTATAATTTTTATTGGTATTTTGGAGTCATTTATGTGTTTGTTGCCGACCATTTATTTTTTGGCCACATGAAGCACTTTGGTGGCCGACCATACTTTCCCATCAATACCAAAACCGAGGAGATTGGAGGTGATAATTCTGTTCATGATCAATTTTAGAGAAATTATTTAATTTTCAAAATCTTTTATTTCAGAGTTATGATGGGGAATTATATATGAATGGAATCTATGTATTAAAGGGGTGCTTTTATTAAAGTGGAGTGAACCACTTATATGGGCGAATATGGATAGTCAAACTTTTGTTTAAGGGCACGAGGCCCACTAAGACTTTGAGGTAGAAATAAACATTGTAATTTCCTATGAGGCTGACTTTTTATATTTCCACATGAAGAGTGGAAATGAAAGGGCTACATGGCCCCTTGTCATTGTTTCCACAAGATGAAGGCCCACATTGAACCAAACCATAGGGGTATTTATAGTCATCGAAAAGGTTTTTCCATGATGAACACATTGGTGGTGTCCTAATTTTATTTTGAGGCTATTTAATTTAAAGTTTTTAGCCTCAAAGTTTTGTACCTTGGAGTGCACTCTCGGTTGTACCCGACACTCCCAAGGCAAATTATATGTGATCCTAGTATCTAGTCACCTTCTCTACAGAACCTGGCGGATGTAGTGGCTAGTTACCCATGCATTTTGGTGGGATGAGATGGTCACCATAAGGACACCTACTCTATGGGCTATAAACAAAGAAATCCTAGAATCTATCCGAGGACTTTTTTGGATCAACTTCTGAAGACTATAAATGAAGACACTTCAAAAGATTTTATTCTCTTATTTCTTCTTCTTCTCCATGTTTGGATTCTATGGCTCATTTTTCATTGTATTTCATGGCTCATATTTCTTTTGTATTAAGGTGCATTTTCGGTAGAGACCGACACCTTCTAGATTGAGTTCACCATGAGGGGGGATGATATTCATGGTGAATCTAGTTAGTGACCTACAAGAGGCAACATACCTAGAGGATGACCTGCAGAGGCAACAAACCCATGGAAGTGGCTAACCTTGAGGTACACAAGATTACCCTGAGGTACTTAGATGGCTAACCTAGTGGTAAAAAATCCAAGGAAGTGGTTGACCCTATGGAAATAGATCGATATGTATAAACCGTTGATCTAGCATTTTTCATAGTTGGAGAGCCAAGCGCAAAGAGCACAAACCTAGACCAAATCATGTAATAAAGGAGGATGATAGGGTTATTTTAAAGAAATCAACATTAAGGGGGAATGTTACCTAATGTTGACTTATTTTTTTTCTCTATAGTTAGGATAGTGTACATTAAGGGGTAATGTTAGAATATTAATGTGTACTATGCCTTATTTAGTTTGACACTTGTCATTTTCTCTTGACACTTGTCACATTTTCATATAGGCTTATGCCTATATATTGTAATCCATATTGTATCAATAATATCTCATCTGTTGTTCATTCCTAACAGAAGAGAGTGACCAAACTTTGAAGTTAGGAGGAACCAACAACAAAGCATCATCTCACTATTAATCCAATAAACTTGAATAGGATGCAACCTATCATATTTTTAACATGAACTACCTCAAAAATGTGTTTGTGCTTGCATTTTTTCCATTGTCAAAATAAAATATTCCTACTTTTAGATTCAAAATTTTGACTTGTGGAGGAAAATTTTTAATTTAAAATATAGGTGTCAAGATGAAAAATCATCAAAAGCACTAAATAAAGAACCCCTACAATTTTATAAGGAATTCAAAGGAACATATGGTTTGTCCATATCTACCATGGTTTGACTTATACAATCTTTTTATATAACTGAGTAAAGTTGCTTCGTATTGGATTTGATACCATGTTGGAATTTATAATACTTTTTAGAAACATTTTGAGATATACATCCACTACAATCATATATAGAAAAAGGAAAAAAAGTAAAAATATAAGAACATATAGAAAAAAATAGAGAAAGTGATAAACGACACAAATAAAATAAGGGATGGGTTACCATAGGCATGCCCGCTATCTCACATATCATAAATTGATACAATGGATCATTCATTAGGGGGTATTTATAGTGATACCAAATCTCTAATTAAATTTTAATCTTCAAGCTGACATAAAATGACTTGAATGTTAAATTACTATATAATAAATGTATTAAACCCTTTAATCAAGGTTAACCATGGAGGTGATTTAAATGCATAAAAATTATCCATAGGGTTATCTAAAGATATCCATATTCTTATGTAGAAGAAAGCCTATAGGTTTACATAGAAAACAACCAAAAGTTCACGTGGCAATTGCCCATAGGCTACGTCAAGTGTACTTGTAGAAACTTTTGTCAACCTTGGCCTAAAAACGTTAGATTACAAATAATCAAACTTTATGATACCCTAGCACATACACTCATAAATATACCTTTCCCACATGACTTGTTGATTGAAGTTAATATAGTGGAAAGGAGTGTGAAAGTTTCATATTTCTTTGTTACATGTCATTGGGAAGATGTTCCCCATTTTGAGACATAAATTTATTTTCCAAAACTATTTACAAAATCTTAAAAATAATTCTTAATGTTTTATTATTCTCTTTTATTCCTTCAGAGAAACTAAACGTGAAATTTAAAATACGCAGTCCATAAGAAAAGAATCTAGGAACTATATTTAGAACTTGACTAGTGTTGCTAGTATCCAAATCTCGTGTATCTCCACTTCCCTTTCAAACTTGTTCTCTTCCATAGTTCTTAATACATGACATTCTATCCTTAGATATTTGGATTCTTCATGAATGTAGCTATTGAAAAACCAAAAATCGTGCACCAATAACAAAGTAAATATAGTGATATATATATAATTGAAACACGGTGATAAAATAGTAAAATATGGAGCTCTATTTATATTAGATTTTTTTTTTTCAATGTGTTACAATAAGATACCCTTTGAGGGGACACTACCCATGATACAAGAATTACAATAAAATATCCAGGTGCACTGTAAATGATCTTCTTGCTAACGCGGTTCATCTGGGAATGGGTTTTTCGTGACCACCGTAAGGAGAGTGATGTGAATATGACACTCCTTTATTGTCTATTGGTCCTCTTATCTGCACACAAAGAAATGATAAATATATCAAAATCATATGTAGGGCCCACCGAGGTTGGACCCATATTAAATATGATAAATGCTAAAATAGAAAGAAAGCATATGCATGAAATAAATATAAACTAAATGTAGAAATCAAAAAATTGCTTTTCTATGCTAATCTAAAAAGAAAATTAGAAAAAGCAAGTCTCTGGCCAAGATCATTCGGGTCGATATGGCCTTGTCTATGAACCATCTCAGGTCGAGACGACCACTATCTTGGAAATGTGTCTTTCTGATACCAAGTCCAGATGATATCCAAAATACCTCAGGGCGTGTTGTCGATGAATTGTTGTGCTGGAAGAGCAACTTGATGGATCAGATTGATCAATAGTGTGAATATGTTTTATTACGTGAAGAACGAAAGTGTGACTTCCAATTCTTGATAGCAATCCAGCAACATGGTCTCAACAGTAGGAGGACTTGGAGGATAAAAAATGGGTAGCACTTCATTACGCGAAAGCTTGAGCTCGAGGTATGATTTTGGTAGCACTTCGCTACTCAAAAAATTTAATTGGACTTCTCTTTCAATTGAGGAGTGAGTATCAATTTATCGAAATCTTAGATGGAAGCTAAAAATGGTAAAAGCACCCTATATGAAAAAGCAAAAAGGTAGTTCACATTTAGAAATGCAAATATTTATCACTAAAATATCATACAATTGATAATGGCATGTATTTTTCTAATTTGGCCCATGCGAGGCACTTAATGCTTTTTGTGAGATCATGCACAAGGTTAAATGATAGTTTCCATTTCTAGTTATGCACCCTTTATTTTTAAACTTATTTTTTTACGACCATCTTGGGTCAAGATAACTACGGTTTGGTGGTCATCTCGGGTCGATACAACCATGGTTTTATAGGATATTATGCCCATTAAAGTGGTGAAAACCACTTTTTTAGCCCTAAGGCTACTCATGGTGGGTTATGTGGTCTCAAAAGAAGTCCATTTAGGTAGTCTCCTCAATATGATATGTTTTAGGTGTCTACAGATGCCCATTTTTGGGATGCTTTGTGTAAAAGCATAATGCGGAGCAAAAATAAAGAACCTAAAATGGTCGATTTGATGGTTAATGATATTCATTAAAAAAATCAATGTAAGATGCCCCAATCATGAAAAGAGCATGCACTATTGAATCATTGCTTCCAACTCATTGATGGATTTGATTTTAGTAAACTTTTTAGCCATGAGTAGACATTATGATATGAGTCCACAATCGATGGCTTTGAGTATACTAAGTTTTTGGTAACCTTTCAATCATTGGTGGATATTATGATATGAGTCCAAACTTTAGGCTTTAGGGATACAAATCAGGTATTTTAGCTAACCAATTTGTTTTGTTTGAATTTGTTTTTGCTTGTTGTTTACCCCAAGCAAGGACATATGATTGTATTTGGAAATGATTCTTGGATGAATGCAATTAACACTTTTGAGTGTTTGATTATTGATTTGATTTTGAATTTTGTAATCATATGACTAACCCCTTAAGCTACGATTCAATAGAGGAGATAAAAAAATATGAAAGCGACGAGTTGCTTGACCAATATAACATATTTTTTGGATTTTTCCAGGTGAATACAAAAGTTTAAAGGGCTTTTGAACCCATGAAAACCTTTATTTTTGACCCTATTGACTTGTTGTAACTTTTGGAATTTTTTTGAGGAGTGGTATTATGGTAATGTACTCATCCTACTAGATTGCATGGATAATCAATTTTTGCAACCACTAAGTGACTAGAGTATATCACTAGATACGAGGTTCACTTGAGCTTTTTGAATTTTATGTGACCAAAGGGGTTAGGTGCCTTTAGAGCTTTTATTTTGCTATTTTTGGTAAGTATGATAATTTTTGCAAAAAATCATGACTATCTTGCCCTAAGATGATCACATTGCGCCACACGACCGTATCAGACACCTATGCTTATGAAAAAATATAAATAGTGAAATTAGTGCATTCTGACATCATTTTCACCATTTGCAACAAGAGAAGAGAGAGGCAGGAAGGAGGAGAGTTGACTTTTCGATGTAAAGTGATGTTAGAATGTATAGTGAATATGACCATGGACCAACCCAAGACTTCTTCGAGCGGAGGAGATGGAGCAAGGAGGGTAAGTACCTCATTCTCACTTTTTGTCAATTTTAAGGATAAAATGAACCTCTTTAAATAAAATGGTTAAGGAACATCTCATTAAAAAAAAGGAAATGAACCTCATCTTAGATTAGCTTAGATTAAAGATTTTTTTTTTTTATTTTGTCCTTTTTATTTTGATTGTAATTTTTTTTAATTTGTATGAATGTGCTTGTCATTTTGGATTTGGGGGTCATCTTAGGGTGAGATGATCCTTCTTTTTTAATTTCTTTGTGACCGTTGGGCCCAACGGTCAAATTTTTGACCATTATGGAGGTCGTCTCAACCAAGGTGACCTCACCTAGGGAGCTATCTCTAGTTGAGATGACCTCTATGAATGATATTTTTTTTAGCCGTGTTAATTGATGTGAATTTTTCAATTTATTTTTAGTGTCTTAGAGCATGGCACAAGTTTACCCGCATCTTTAAGAGGACATGTGATGATCTCTTTAATGATAATTGGGAGTGGCTTAAGGCCTTTGGCCTTATGCATATCACTAGACTAGAGTCAGTGTATGCAGACCAGGCCTATCTAATGGCCTTGGTAGATCGATGTGACAACCAAATGAATACTTTTCACCTTTCGACTAGCGAGATGACCATCACTTTGAAGGACATCTACATGATTCTTCATGTTTTTATGTGGAGAGTGGTTAGGTCAGGGTTAAGGTTGGGTACGATACACAACTCTTGATGTGTAGGTATGTAGTGCTTATGTCACTCATGTCTAACCTACTTATACCTGATTTTTTGGGTGTGAGGTTCCCATGGAATCTCCTTAATCTTGTTCAGGATTTGGTGGAGTGCACAGTACAATAGTTGTGAATTATGGCTTGGGGGACTACACTGCTAGTATAGCTCAATGAGGAGCTATTTGAGATTCATCATAGTGGTCAACTTAGATTAGGATGCAACTTCCTTCTACAGATTTGAGATTGGGAGCACATTCGAGTGGATAGACCTATTGGGTTAGCATAGGTGACATTAAGATATATGGTTGATAGGGATATTAGCTATGCTATTCGTTAGAGACAAGATCAAGAGTAGGATGGAGTTACCCCTACTCAAGCATGATAGATCATTACAGTGACTCCCAAGAGAGGTTGAGGTTGAAGCATGCGATATGGTGACCATGGAGGGATTGTCCACCTTGGGCAGAGGTAAATCAATAGTTGAGGTGGGTGAGACATGGTTGATGGTTGATGGTTGATTGGTTAACATGGTAGTGAGTGTGAGTACTTATAGTACTCACGTGTTACCTATCAACTAGAGATTTGCCAAGATATACTAGACAAGCCTATCATTTATAGGTGATGAATAGAAGAGGTGAGTTATCTTGGCCCTAAGTCAAGCCATTAGATGATAAGGAAGATGAGCCATTGGACGATCCAGACATAGAGAATCCAAGGACTACCCCAGAGTATGATGCTTGGTGGATGACTCAGTTATGGTATGGAGGTGGAGTAGGGCAGCCTCATTCGAGACAAGGTCAAGGGTGGTGGTGAGATTGGTGGTGTAGGAATAACTTGAGGGCTTCTATTATGTATATGCTTCTCTTTTTGAGTGCGAGGTTTGAGGATCCACTCCATTGTAGCTTGCAAGTATTTTGTACCTGATGTATTGTTCCATGATATATAT